>MU249629.1:3806917-3824417 GCA_018977245.1 Lethenteron camtschaticum
TCGTGATGTCAACTCGTCACTCGTGACGTCTTGACGTCAACTCGTGACGTCGCCTCGTGACTCGTGACGTCGCCTCGTGACGTCAACTCGTGATGTCAACTCGTGACGTCTACTCGTGACGTGACGTCGTGACGTTCGTGACGTCGTGACGTCTAACTCGTGACGTCGTGACGTCAACTCGTGATTTCTACTCGTGACGTCTACTCGTGACTCGTGACGTCTAGTGACGTCGTGATTTCTACTCGTGACGTCTGCTCGTGACATCTGCCTACATATTAAACTGACAGTACACACACACAGTACACACACTACACACACTGTTTCTGCGTGTGTATTTTATATATGGACCTGGCGTTGGTGCTGGCCACCCACCCTTCGTGTGCCACTGTGCCGGCCTTCATAGGTGCTGCTACTCGCTAACAGCACTTGCCCCAAAAGTCAGTCGAGGCTATACGGGGTGTCTTTGTCTTTGTACCTGTGTGTGTGGTGAGGGCCAATTCAGATTGGCCTTTCCCCTCATGGCGTTTGAAACCTCCACAGCGGCCAAATGGGGGCTCTGGACGGGTGCGAAGAGCTGGTAACCTTCAATTAAATATATAATTAATAGCTTGTGCCGGAGGCCCCGGGGAGAGGCTGCCACTCCTCTGTCGGGAGCTGGACCGGTACCGCCTGGATCTCTGTGGTATTCAGGTGGACCGGCTCTGGCTCCTGCCACCATGACGGGTGGATAGTCCTCTACTCGGGGCAGGAGACTGCCAAACAACAGGGAGTGGCTCTTCTTTTGAATAAAAGAATGAAGGGGACGTGGGAGCGTGGCGGTGAGGTGTTTGAAGTGGTAAGCCCCAGACTACTTTGGGCTCGCCTTCCCATCAACCAGAGGCGAGGAGTGGTGGTCGTGGTTACTTATGCCCCCACCGAAGACGAACATCCGTGGAGGGATGCAGGCAAGGCCGATGAGTCAGATGCCTTCTATGACCTCCTGTCACAGGTGCTGGCTAAAGTGGCCCTCGGGATAGAGTCATCTTGTTGGGCGACTTCAATGCCCGAGTTGGTCATGATGCTGGCACCTGGCTGGAGTGATTGGAAGCATGGGCCAGATCAGCTCAATAACAACGGTAGGAGGCTGCGGGTTTTTGTTCAGCCCATGGGCTTGTAATTACCAACACGCTGTTCCGGCATCGCGCGCATCCACACATCATGGATGCATGCCGGAACAGTCCAAGCAAGAACATCTGCTGGACTACGTAGTGACGGAACAGCGGATGCGAGCCCATGTCCTTGACACCAGGACCTACCGTGGAACTGATCTGTCCACTGACCATCGACTTGTCATCTGTAAATTCGCCTGCCATTCTTCCACTCCGATGGTGGGTGTACACCTAGGACCCCATCAAACCCAAGTGGCCTGGTCTCAGCTGGCTGATAGAAGTTGCAAGCGAGAATTTAATCATCGCTTGCGGCTGAGGTTGGCATCGTCCCACTCTCCAGGGCAGTGTGCTCATGACCGGCTCCGGTTTGACAGCAGAGGTCCACTTCGAATCAGTCGAGAGGCATTATATTTTCATTGGTTGCGTAAAGCTGTGTGGAAGCTACCTGGTCTGTCGCTCCGCACAAAGCTTCAGGTCTTCTCACCCACGGTCATTCCCTCTTCTCTACGCTTGCGAAACGTGGACCCCACCAATGGGACATCTTCGCTGGTTAGAAACATTTAGGCTGGCCTGCCTACAATCCATCCTGGGTTTAACCAGGATGGTTGTGTGAGGAGCTCACACATCCTTGAAAGATCTGGACAAAGTCCCATCGGTGAGCTCCTCCGACAGGCAAGGCTGCGTTGGCTAGGTCATGTAGCTCGCATGCCAGCCACCGCATGCCTAAACAGTTTTGTTCGGCCGGATAGAGGGATCTAAGCAGGCTGAGTCGACCTAGGGAGGCTCAGGACGGTCCAGATAATCGTCACCTGGTGTTGGTGGCCGTGAGCGGGAATCGAACTCGGGTCGCCGGGTTCGTAGGGCTACCCGTAACGAATACCTGGACACGTCCTGACAAAATACATTCTGACAAATCCTGGAGGTCTTTTTGCCAGAAAATATGATTGTATCATTATTTCGATTTAAAGCTTTCGTGACTGCAGGGATTCATCTTCTTGGTTCTTTCGGTAAAGTCACGTAGAAGGAAAATAATGAAATAATAAAAATAAACATAATCAAATAATTCTCACGACGTTTCGGCCGCAACGCAAGCAGCCGTCTTCAGGTGGAGAACAGGTCTGTCGAGAAGCAGAGTCTGAATGGCACGCCCCGGCTTGGAGCGACTATTAATGCTGGGATGGAGGGAGACTTTACCGAAAGAACCAAGAAGATGTATCATCATTTTTATTATTATAATATGCGCTTTATTAATATCATTATTCCACACGTGAAACGTTGAAGAAAATTCAAACACCACAAAAACCTGACTTTCTTTTAAATCCTTTATATTAAGTTCGCTTGCTTGCTTGCTTGCGTGCTTGCTTGCTTGCTTACGACCGTGCAAATTTTCGGTCGTTTTTTAACCCACTTCCCGTGATCCAATCGAGCTGACATTTTGCACACAGACTCGTTGTGCGAGACAATTAATTTTCGTGAAATTTTTTTCCAAAATTTTACACTTTTAGGGAATTAAATATTTAATTACCAATTGCTTAATGTGGCAGACAATCATCTCACCCATAGGTGGCAGCCATCTCAAGCCAGAGGACTCTAGCCGCCACGCATATAAAGGATTTATAGTGAAAAACTTTGTTTTTACGGGTTAATTTTTAAAATCTCACTTTGTTTTTATCTCCCTCCCGTGTGAACGGCACGTCGCCACAAACACACTCGCGTCAAAGTGACGCTCGCGTAAATACACAACGCTTTAAAATACTCAAGTTCAACATCAATCTTAAGTCCAGCATGGGCCCTTTCCATGCTTTGAACCTCAAGTTATGCGCTCGGTAGCCAAATTGAGAGCAGTTTTTTTCATCTTTTCAAATCGGAGTTTCATAATAAATAAATAAAACGTGTTGGTTTAGTTGTCCGGCAGAGACATGTAAGGCAGGAGGGGGGGGGGGGGTCGATTTTTAGTAAACGATCCTCCCTCAATGCCACGAACTCCCAACGGGAATGGGACTCATTGCGACTCAGTGGGACTCATTCACAGCAGTAGCAACAGGCAATGGATAGCCATTGACTACTATATTTACCCAAGAATGTCTGTGTGTAACGCTCATGACGTCACTCCACGTCGACCAGCCCCCTCATTAATAATCATGAGCAAGTGACGTCACTCCACATGGAGCCCCCCTCATTAATAATCATGAGCAAATGACGTCACTCCACATGGAGCCCCCCCTCATTCATAATCATGAGCAAGTGACGTCACTCCACATGGAGCACCCCCCCCCCCCCACTTCGCACGTGAAGGAATCACAAGTGACGTCATCACACCTCTATTTAAGGAACGAAACAGGAGGAGGGCTTCTTCACGAATCTGGCCGCCGTCGCCTGATGAAGCTGGTTGTAATTACTGGCGAAACGTCGTACTCGGAGTGTAAATGTTGTCGTGGCTTTGCTCTCCAACACACACCCGGTGTTGCTGTACTAGTACACTACACTATACACTACTATACAATACTATACACTACTATACACTACACTATACACTACTATACACGACACTATACACTAGTATACACTACACTATACACTACACTATACACTACACTATACACTACACTACTATACACTACACTACACTATACACTACACACTACACTATACACTGTACACTACACTATACATTACACTATACACTACGATACACTACACTATACACTACTATACACTACACTATACACTACAATACACTACTATACACTACACTATACACTACACTATACACTACTATACACTACACTATACACTACTATACACTACACTATAAACTACTATACACTACACTATACACTACATTATACACTACACTATACACTACTATACACTACACTATACACTACACTACTATACACTACACTATACACTACTATACACTACACTATAAACTACTATACACTACACTATACACTACATTATACACTACACTATACACTACTATACACTACACTATACACTACACTATACACTACTATACACTACACTATAAACTACTATACACTACACTAGACACTACACTATACACTACTATACACTACTATACACTACACTATACACTACACTATACAATACTATACACTACACTATAAACTACTATACACTACACTATACACTACTATACACTACACTATAAACTACTATACACTCACTATACACTACACTATACACTACTATACACTACACTATACACTACACTATACACTACACTATACACTACACTATACACTAGTGCTGTACTAGTGACAAATTGGCCACGTTCTGTTTACGTGACAAACCTTACTAGTGGGCTGCGTCGGGTGGTGGCGGGTTTAAACGACACATTTATACATTTGCGCGATGTAACCTATAAAATGTGTGTAGCAGCAGCAGCAGCAACGCACACTCCCAGTCTGTCGAAGGAGTCACGGGACGACGCTTCCTGTCCCGACGATTAGCCAGAGGTCGCACAACGCGGCGGGGCTGCAGACGTAGATGCCGCTGTCTCGAGGCAGCGTTCGAACCCGCGGACCCACTGGCGACCCCTGGTGGTCTTTAGTGAGGCCCCTGGTGGCCTTTAGTGTGGCCCTGGTGGTCTTTAGTGTGGCCCTGGTGGTCTTTAGTGAGGCCCCTGGTGCCTTTAGTGAGGCCCCTGGTGGCCTTTAGTGTGGCCCCTGGTGGTCTTTAGTGTGGCCCCTGGTGGCCTTTAGTGTGACCCCTGGTGGTCTTTAGTGAGGCCCCTGGTGGCCTTTAGTGTGGCCCTAGTGGTCTTTAGTGTGGCCCCTGGTGGTCTTTGGTGTGGCCCCTGGTGGCCTTTAGTGTGGCCCCTAGTGGTCTTTAGTGTGGCCCCTAGTGGCCTTTAGTGTGACCCTCGTGGCCTTTAGTGAGGCCCCTGGTGGCCTTTAGTGAGGCCCCTGGTGGCCTTTAGTGTGACCCCTAGTGGTCTTTAGTGAGGCCCCTGGTGGCCTTTAGTGAGGACCCTGGTGGCCTTTAGTGAGGCCCCTAGTGGTCTTTAGTGAGGCCCCTGGTGGCCTTTAGTGAGGCCCCTGGTGGCCTTTAGTGTGGCCCCTGGTGGCCTTTAGTGTGGCCCTGGTGGCCTTTAGTGTGGCCCCTGGTGGTCTTTAGTGTGGCCCCTGGTGGCCTTTAGTGTGGCCCCTGGTGGCCTTTAGTGTGGCCCCTGGTGGCCTTTAGTGTGGCCCCTGGTGGCCTTTAGTGAGGCCCCTGGTGGCCTTTAGTGTGGCCCTGGTGGCCTTTAGTGCGGCCCCTGGTGGCCTTTAGTGTGGCCCCTGGTGGCCTTTAGTGTGGCCCCTGGTGGTCTTTAGTGTGGCCCTGGTGGCCTTTAGTGTGGCCCCTGGTGGCCTTTAGTGTGGCCCCTGGTGGCCTTTAGTGTGGCCCCTGGTGGCCTTTAGTGTGGCCCCTGGTGGCCTTTAGTGAGGCCCCTAGTGGTCTTTAGTGAGGCCCTGGTGGTCTTTAGTGAGGCCCCTAGTGGTCTTTAGTGAGGCCCCTGTGGCCTTTAGTGAGGCCCCTGGTGGTCTTTAGTGTGGCCCCTGGTGGTCTTTAGTGTGGCCCTGGTGGTCTTTAGTGTGGCCCCTGGTGGTCTTTAGTGAGGCCCTAGTGGTCTTTAGTGAGGCCCCTGGTGGCCTTTAGTGAGGCCCCTGGTGGCCTTTAGTGTGGCCCCTGGTGGCCTTTAGTGTGGCCCCTGGTGGTCTTTAGTGTGGCCCCTAGTGGTCTTTAGTGAGGCCCTGGTGGTCTTTAGTGTGGCCCTGGTGGCCTTTAGTGAGGCCCTGGTGGCCTTTAGTGTGGCCCTGGTGGCCTTTAGTGTGGCCCCTGGTGGCCTTAGTGAGGCCCCTAGTGGTCTTTAGTGGGCCCCTGGTGGTCTTTAGTGAGGCCCTAGTGGTCTTTAGTGAGGCCCCTGGTGGTCTTTAGTGTGGCCCCTAGTGGTCTTTAGTGAGGCCCCTGGTGGCCTTTAGTGAGGCCCCTAGTGGTCTTTAGTGAGGCCCTGGTGGCCTTTAGTGAGGCCCCTAGTGGTCTTTAGTGAGGCCCCTGGTGGTCTTTAGTGTGGCCCCTAGTGGCTTTAGTGAGGCCCCTGGTGGTCTTTAGTGTGGCCCCTGGTGGCCTTTAGTGAGGCCCCTGGTGGCCTTTAGTGTGGCCCCTGGTGGTCTTTAGTGTGGCCCTGGTGGCCTTTAGTGAGGCCCCTAGTGGTCTTTAGTGAGGCCCTGGTGGTCTTTAGTGAGGCCCCTGGTGGCCTTTAGTGTGCCCCTGGTGGCCTTTAGTGAGGCCCTGGTGGCCTTTAGTGTGGCCCTGGTGGCCTTTAGTGTGCCCCTGGTGGTCTTTAGTGAGGCCCTGGTGGCTTTAGTGAGGCCCTAGTGGTCTTTAGTGTGGCCCCTGGTGCCTTTAGTGAGGCCCCTAGTGGTCTTTAGTGAGGCCCTGGTGGTCTTTAGTGAGGCCCCTAGTGGTCTTTAGTGAGGCCCCTGGTGGCCTTTAGTGGCCCCTGGTGGCCTTTAGTGTGGCCCCTGGTGGTCTTTAGTGTGGCCCCTAGTGTCTTTAGTGAGGCCCCTGGTGCCTTTAGTGTGGCCCTGGTGGTCTTTAGTGCGGCCTCTGGTGACTCTCGGTCCGACCAGACAACTGGACATACGGACAGGGTTTGTTCGTATCTCGAAAAGTTCGTGAGTCGAATGTTCGTAAGGCGAGGAGTCCATGTATCACGAAACCACGTGTTCTTTGCGGAGCTTGATGTTAGGTCTAGTGCTGCCATCTACTGCCTAACCCAACAGCTACACGTTGAAAGGAGGCCGGGTACGGGTAGCCGTTTGCGACCCTGGTGCGGCGGGTACGGGTAAGGAATCAAAACCCGTTTGCGACCTCTGGGTTACGCTTACGTGGATAGCCGGGTAGATTATACTGGTAGGAACTTCCTGGTTTCACCAGCCCACAGGGGATTATTGTGTCCGTCCGTCCGTCGTGCAGGGAGGGGATGGGTGGGGAGGGAGGGCTGGGTGTGGAGGGGAGGGTGGGAGGGGCTGGGTGGAGAGGGTGGGGAGGGCTGGGTGGGGAGGGTGGGGCTGGTGGGGAGGGAGGGTGGGGAGGGGCTGGGTGGAGAGGGGCTGGGTGGGAGGGTGGGCTGGCTGGGGGGTGGGAGGGGTGGGGCTGGGTGGGGAGGGGCTGGTCACCCCGTGGTACCCTTATGAAACTCAACGTTTAACCTACTCACGCCGGCTTGTGCCCGCCCTCACAGTCGGGCATATTTGCGGAATACACCACGCCGCCGTTGACCCTGGCCATTGACCGAGCAACCCAACGTTCCTACCAGCTCCCTCCACAGGAATGTGTTGATGATTATACTGATGCAGAATCAGAATATTTATTTGTACAGGAGGAATCCGATGAGCTGTAAAGCTCTTTGTTTCACAGGTGTCCAGTTGTTGTCGCAATTGACACTGTCATCGTTGACACTTTACATTATACCGTCACTGCCATCACCTTCACCATCGTCGTCATCATCATCATCGTCGTCGTCATCGTCATCGTCGTCATCATCGTCATCGTTATCATCGTCGTCATCATCGTCATCATCATTGTCGTCATCGTCGTCATCATCGTCGTCGTCATCATCGTCGTCATCGTCGTCATTATCATCATCATCGTCATCATCATCGTCGTCATTATCATCATCATCGTCATCATCATCGTCGTCATCATCGTCATTATCATCGTCGTCATCATCGTCATCATCATCGTCGTCATCATCGTCATCATCATCGTCGTCATTATCATCATCGTCGTTATTATCATCGTCATTATCATCATCATCATCGTCGTCATTATCATCATCATCGTCATTATCATCATCATCGTCGTCATCATCATCATCATCGTCATCATCATCATCGTCATCATCATCGTCATCATCATCATCGTCATCATCATCGTCATCATCATCGTCATCATCATCGTCACCGTCACGTGTCTCAGTGGGGCTGCTGAGGCTGTTGCCGGCTGTCGCGCTGCAGCCACGAAGCGGCCCCTCCCAGTTCGAGTCCAATGCGGCCCCCCCCCCCACTGCACCAAGGCGCAATGACCAGAGTGGTGAAGTATGGTCAATCAACCCCACCCCCTTCCCCTACAACTGACGCAGCGTGCGGAATCCTTCGTCCAGCGGCAGATATGACAAAAGTCTGCGAATGATAAAACAAATTTAATCACGTAAATTACATGATCATTCGATTTAAAACTTTCGTGACCAGGGATTCATCTTCTTGGTTCTTTCGGTAAAGTCACGTAGAATGGAAATAATAAAATAATAAAATAAAACATAATAAAATAATATAATATAATGTTATATAATAAAGTAATATAATAAATAATATAAATAATATAATAAATAAAATACTATTATATTTTATTATGTTTTATTATTATTTTATTATTTCAATTCTACGTGACTTTACCGAAAGAACCAAGAAGAAAGATGTCATTGTCTTTGAAACTGAACGTGGCCATCTTCTTGGTTCTTTCGGTAAAGTCACGTAGTTGAAATAATAAAAATACAAATAAAAATAAATAATCACGAGTTTCGGCCACAATGCAAGCAGCCGTCCTCAGGTGAAGAACAGGTCTGTCGGGGAGACAGCGTCAGTTCAGACGCTGTTTTCCCGACAGACTATTATGTTTTATTTTTATTATTTTATTATTTCCTTCTACGTGACTTTACCGAAAGCACCAAGAAGTACATGATCACGTTCATTCTGTTACAGCTCCACCACCAAAGTGTTTCACGCATCGGGCTTCGCGAGTCGTGAAAGGACAACGAAAACCTCTCGCGGAGATGATGCAACAATTCTAGATTTGAAGCTTTCGTGACTGCAAGGATTCATATTCTTAGGTTTTTTCGGTAAAGTCACGTAGGTAAAAAATTAAATTAATAAAAATAAAATAAAAATCACGACGTTTCGGAGGCAACACAAGCTTCCGTCTTCAGGTGACTTTCCGAAAAAAACCTGAGAATGATGCAACACCTCACGTACGTACCCACGTGCGTACGTACGTGAGGTGTTGCATCATCTCTTTCGCACCGTGCGTATCCAACCGCGCTAATCGGAGTGTCCCTAGCGTCTCGTGTGGCCGTCTTGTGCGGGTCGCTTTGGCGAGAGCAGAGTGCGTTGGGGCTCGTGGCAGGTCACCTGCCCTTGCAAACATTCTTGCGGCAATACAAACAGGAGTTGCGCGGTGTTTAAATGTTCAAACACCAACTAGAAACTCTTCTATTTTCCCGCAAGGCATCAAGTTCTGCGTTGGCCACACGCGGTGGTGACATGCAAACACAAACACGTGCTCTGACAATATGTCACAAGGCTGTAGCCATGGAGTCAACAACATTGGGGGGGGGACAAATCTTCCAGGGGGTCTGGGGTCCCCCCTTGNAAAAAAAAATCTAAATTTAAAAACGAATTTCCTGCCGAAAATATAAAAAAATTCACTAACATATAGGATGGACTTTTTATTTATTTTTGACAATAATGTCTAATAGTGTATTGTATTACATTGCTCTGTTTTTTTCTTTTTCACCTTTTCTTGTTTCATTGTATGTAATGTAATGGCAGAGATTCGAGATTGATAAAGTACAACCATAATCATATAAACAGAAATCTATTTTATAGCAATATATTGGGGGGGGGGGGGGGACATTTTGAGCATATTTGAATATTGGGGGGGGGGGGGCGGGATGTGTGTNCCCCCCCCAAGTTTGTTGCATGCTAAACATTTCGAACAGACACACATTCACAAATTTCCCTTTTATATCTATATAGACAGCGTGTTTTATTTGCATGCTCACCACACGTACCGCGTGTGCTTAATGCCGTATTGTACTTTGATTCCTTGCTAGAGTTTTCTATTCGTTGTCTGAACACCTTACACACCACATGTGTTATTGCCAGAAAGGGTAAAAACCTCGTCTTATTTTTAAATCCTTTATATTAAGTTCACTTGCTTGCTTGCTTAGGACCGTGCAAATCTTTCGGTCGTTTTTTAACCACTTCCCGTGATCCAATCGAGCTGACATTTAGCACACAGACTCGTTGTGCGTGACAATTAATGTTCGTGAAAAAATTTTCCCAAAATTTTACACTTCTTAGGACAAAAATATTATATTTAATTACCAATTGCTTAATGGTGCAATGCAATCATCTGACCCATAGGTGGCAGCCATCTCAAGCCAGAGGACGAGAGGACTCTAGCCGCCACGCATATAAAGGATTTATAGTGAAAAACTTTGTTTTTACGGGTTATACTTGTTCACACTTTGATACGGGCCAAAAAACAAGCTATCCCACAATTGTCTTCTTGGCACACGCTCGTTTTGCCCATCTGCTTCCGCGTCCTCCGCAGAAAAAAAAAGTTTGGGGGGGCGGCCGTAAACCCTTCACTGAATCGATTTTGCCGGCTTTGTCGCAACTCGCCATTCCATCGTTCCCGAGCGCACGGCAGTGAGCTGAGCCTCACGCAATCCGGGCTCGTGCACGATTCTTCTCTAACCCGAGCTCTCGTGAATTCGTCACAATAAACGTGTTTGCGTTTGATGGCGTAAGTGTCAATGTTGTGTCGTAAGCATCCACCACGCGACACAGCCAAAGTGAGGTTTGTCACGTCAACAACGCGCCAATTAGTTAATAGTGTAGTGAATAGTGTCGTGTATAGTGTAGTGTATAGAGTAGTGTATAGTGTAGTGTATAGTGTAGTGTATAGTGTAGTGTATAGTAGTGTAGTAGTGTATAGTGTAGTGTATAGTGTAGTGTATAGTAGTGTATAGAGTAGTGTATAGTGTAGTGTATAGTAGTGTAGAGTAGTGTATAGAGTAGTGTATAGTCTAGTGTATAGTGTAGTGTATAGTGTAGTATACTACTTCAGTCCACCGCAGTGTTGGAGAGTAAATCCACAACATGTACAATTTGAGTAAGTAAAAAAAAAGTAACAAAAAAGTAAAAACAAAACTCGGCCCGAGATTGACATTTGTTGTTCGGCCACGAGTTGACATCGTCATCATTGTTGCATTTGCTCGCAGCGAGCGAGCCGCGTCAGGTGGTGGAGGGGTCTTACGACACATCACCTCGCCAAACCGTTTAAACCGCAGCGAACCCGACCTGAATGTCAACAGCGAATCCGTGTCAAGCCAACGTGCACATTGACACGTTTCGGGTTTTGGCCACGTGGCGTAACGTTTTTTTGTTCCGACATTTTGTTGTCGTCGTCGTTGTCGTCGTCGTCGTGAGCCCTCCACCACCCAACGAGAACTTTGCCGGGAAACCAACCCGGCGTGGCCACGGCCCCATGAAACAAACAATCTACGGATCGTCGCGTCGGCTACGAAGGAGGTGGGGGGGGGACTATAAAAAGTAGAGTGATAATTGTTTTTTTACCCTTCTATCTGGCAACAAAACTGACACCTTTTTTTACAAGAAGTCATGTTTGCATAGACCACAATGGCTGCAGTCATAATGCAAAAAAAAAAACTCTGATAATGTATGCACTGTCCTTGAAGTTGATTGGTCCACACCGAGACAGCTTTCCTTAGAGCCTGGTCCAACCATGTGAGACTAGGCTCTAGGAAAGCTGTCTCGGGTGTGGACCAATCAACTTCAAGGACAGTGCATATATTATCAGAGTTGTGTTTTTGTTTGCATTCCGTCCGCAGGTATTGTGGTCTATGCAAACATGACTCCTTGTAAAAAAAAAGCTGTCAGTTTTGTTGCCAGATAGAAGGGTAACAAAAACAATTATCATATTTTTCACTGGCAAATGAGGTTCCAACGGTGTAACATGCCGAGTGTTTCCCAAACAACGAAAACGTGAAATGGCACGCGGGCAGGCGGACTTCCCGTAACGCTCCGGGTGAGAGATCGCGAGAGTCACCAGATGAACGCCTTCTCCCTCTGCATGGTGGGGGGGGCACCGAACCACCGCCACCGCCGCCNCCCCACGCCGAGCGAGAAGACCACAAGGGCCGGCCGCGGTAGGGCGGCCCGGCGACACCGCCGGCGACACCGCCGGTAGCGCCGGTAGCGGCGTCGGCGGACGCGTCGACGTCGGACGCGCGAGTCGTGACGCGGCCCGTCACCTCCAGCACCATCCCCCTCATCGCCATCGGGATGTTGGAGCGTACCGCCACCTTTGGTTGGGGGTGGGGGGCAGGTCAAAGGTTAAAGCCGCGCGTGCCGGTGACGTGCGCCTGTGTCGTTGTTCGGAGTCGGTTCAACTTGTGGTGACGGTTGAGCAGCGTTGCCCTGCCACGTGGTGGAGTTTGTATGTTACGCATCGCGCCCCCTGCTGTTGTTGTGTTAATCGTAACGGCAACAACAATAATGGAGGGATGATGTCGACCCGTGACGCTGTGACGCTGCCGCGCAACGCTCGCTCCGCGCGCTGGGGTGAGTGCGTGGTGGGTGGTGAGTGGGTGGGTGAGTGGGTGAGTGAGTGGGTGNGTGGAGTGGGTGAGTGGTGGGTGAGTGCGTGGGTGGGTGGGTGAGTGGGTAGGTGAGTGGGTAGGTGAGTGGGTGGGTGGGTGAGTGCGTGGGTGAGTGCGTGGTGAGTGAGTGAGTGGGTGGGTGGTGCGTGGGTGAGTGGGTGGTGAGTGGTGAGTGAGTGGGTGAGTGGGTGAGTGGGTGAGTGAGTGAGTGAGTGGGTGGGTGAGTGCGTGGTGAGTGGGTGGGTGGGTGCGTGGGTGAGTGCGTGGGTGAGTGGGTGGTGAGTGGTGGTGAGTGGGTGGGTGAGTGCGTGGGTGAGTGCGTGGTGAGTGGGTGGGTGAGTGGGTAGGTGAGTGGGTGGTTAGTGGGTGGGTGGGTGAGTGGTGGGTGAGTGGGTGAGTGAGTGAGTGGTGGGTGGGTGAGTGCGTGGGTGAGTGGGTGAGTGAGTGGGTGGTGAGTGGTGAGAGATGTGGGTGGGTGGNTGANTGGTGAGTGAGTGGGTGAGTGAGTGGTGGGTGAGTGCGTGGGTGAGTGGGTGGGTGGGTGCGTNGGTGAGTGCGTGGGTGAGTGGGTGGTGAGTGCGTGGGTGAGTGGGTGGGTGAGTGCGTGGGTGAGTGGGTGAGTNGGTGAGTGAGTGGGTAGTGGGTAGGTGAGTGGGTGGTGGGTGAGTGGGTGAGTGAGTGCGTAGGTGAGTGAGTGGGTGAGTGGGTGGGTGAGTGCGTGGGTGAGTGGGTGGGTGGGTGAGTGTGTGGGTGAGTGGTGAGTGAGTGGTGGGTGAGTGGTGGTGAGTGGGTGGGTGGGTGAGTGGGTGAGTGGGTGAGTGAGTGGGTGAGTGGTGGGTGAGTGGGTGGGTGAGTGGTGGGTGAGTGCTTGGGTGAGTGGGTGGGTGAGTGGGTGAGTGGGTAGGTGAGTGGGTGGGTGGGTGAGTGTGTGGGTGAGTGTGTAGGTGAGTGAGTGAGTGGGTGGGTGAGTTGGGTGAGTGGGTGGGTGTGGGTGGGTGGGTGAGTGGGTGGGTGAGTGAGTGGGTGGGTGAGTGTGTGGGTGAATACGTGGTTGAGTGGGTGGGTGGGTGAGTGCATGGGTGAGTGGGTGAGTGAGTGCGTGGGTGAGTGGGTGGGTGAGTGGGTGGGTGAGTGCGTGGGTGAGTGCGTGAGTGAGTGGGTGGGTGAGTGTGTGGGTGGGTGGGTGAGTATATACGTGAGTGGGTGNGTTAGTGCGTGGGTGGGTGAGTGCGTGGTGAGTGGGTGGGTGGGTGAGTGGTGGGTGAGTGCGTGCGTGAGTGGTGGGTGGGTGAGTTAGTGGGTGGGTGAGTGAGTGGGTGTTTGAGTAATTGAGTGGATGAGTGAATGAGTAGCTGAATAGGTAACTGAGCGAGCGAGCGGCGGGCGGACGAGTTGCGGTGACCTCAACGCGACACGGATGAGATCCACGCTGCGCTCATCCAGAATCAGAATCCTGCAAGTATTCACCCCGGGATCAATCCGATGAGCCATGAAGCTCTTTGTCGCCCAGTCGGGGGCACGAGGGTCAAGAACGCGGACCGACCCCCCACCCCCCACGCACCTCGACGGGCAGGAAGGATCCGGACGACTGCAAGGACCCGAGGAGCCCGAGGAGGAGGATGAGGACCCGACGACCCCGGGAGCGGCGGGGCGTCCAGGGAGAAGTCGCTCGGCCGACGGATTTTCCTGCGGCCGCGACGCGCCGCGGGCACCCCCAGGGCGGCCTCGTGGACGCCTCGCCGGGGCCTCGGAGTCGGCAGGCGATCGCGGGCGATGGGCCGGGACGGCCACACTTTGTTGCCGCTTGCACGGAAATATCCTTCACGGCGAAGAGAGGTCGAATTAAATTATATGGGGTGGGAGGGGAGCTGTGATGGTGGCTAGGAGATGTTAACTAGCTCGCCTGGTACGCAGGAGGTCGTGGTTCGATCCCAATCCCTTCACACCTACTGCTTTATATCCCCACTTCAAGTCACCCATCACCATCACACTACCCACTATCAACCTACTCACCCACTACCCAATCACTCATCCATCCATACTCACCCACTTAACCACCCACCCAATCACTCATCCACCTACCTACTCACCCACTCAACCACCCACCCAATCACTCATCCACCCACCTACTCACCCACTCAACCACCCACCCAATCACCTATCCACCCACCTACTCACCACTCAACCACTCACCTAATCACCCATCCACCTACCTACTCACCCACTCAACCACCCACCCAATCACCCATCCACCCACCTACTCACCCACTGAACCACCCACCCAATCACCCATCCACCCACCTACTCACCCACTCAACCACCCACCCAATCACCTATCCACCCACCTACTCACCCACTCAACCACTCACCCATTCACCTATCCACCCACCTACTCACCCACTCAACCACCCACCCAATCACCCACTCACCCACTCAACCACCCACCCAATCACCCATCCACCACCTACTCACCCACTCAACCACCCACCCAATCGCCTATCACCCACCTACTCACCCACCAACCACTCACCCAATCACTCATCCAACCACCTACTCACCCACTCAACCACCCACCCAATCACCCATACCCACCCACTCACCCACTCAACCACCCACCCAATCGCCTATCCACCCACCTACTCACCCACCCAACCACTCACCCAATCACTCATCAACCACCCACCCACCCAACCACCCACCCACCCAATCACCTATCCACCCACCTACTCACCCACACAACCACTCACCCAATCACCCATCCACCCACCTACTCACCCACTCAACCACCCACCCAATCACTCATCCACCCACCTACTCACCCACTCAACCACCCACCCAATCACCCATCCACCCACCTACTCACCCACTCAACCACCCACCCAATCACCATCCACCCACCTACTCACCCACCCAACCACTCACCCAATCACTCATCCACCACCTACTCACCCACTCAACCACCCACCCAATCACCTATCCACCCACCTACTCACTCACTCAACCACCCACCCAATCACCTATCCACCCACCTACTCACCCACTCAACCACCCACCCAATCACCCACCCACCCAATCACCTATCCACCCACCTACTCACTCAACCACTCACCCAATCACCATCCACCCACCTACTCACTCAACCACCCACCCAATCACCTATCCACCCACCTACTCACTCACTCAACCACCCACCCACCCAATCACCTATCACCCACCTACTCACCACTCAACCACCCACCCAATCACCCACCTACCACTCAACCACTCACCCACTCAACCAACCACCCACCCAATCACCATCCACCCACCTACTCACCCACTCAACCACCACCCAATCACCCATCCACCCACCCTCTCACCCACTCCACCACCCACCCAATCACCCACCTACTCACCCACTCAACCACCCACCCAATCGCCTATCCACCCACCTACTCATCCACTCAACCACCCACCCAATCACCCATCCACCCACCCACTCACCCACTGAACCACCCACTCACCCACTCACCCACTCAACCACTCAACCACTCACCCAATCACCTATCCACCCACCTACTGACCCACTCNACCACCCAAACAGCTCTCATTAGTCACCGGGAGAAGATCAATGCCAATTCCGGTAGAGACTCCCTGCCAATCCGGGAGGAGGGTTGACAACCCCAAGCCGAGCCAAACTCCCAAGTGTCTCCCACGGGACCGGGCTCGCGCCTCCATACCGCTGCGGTGTAACATTCCACGTTCCTGTGGCAGGGGCCATGGATACCAACGGCGATGCGGGAGCTCCGTTACCTCTCTTGCGGAGGCAGCCGTGCTTCCTGTGGCAGCGGATCGTGAGGAAGAGAGTCAGCGAGAGCACCAGGAAGCCGACGATCCAGCCGATGAGATTCGCCACGAACACTTCATCTGCACGGCATTCACATCGTCGTCGACGTCATCACCGTCGTCATTAACAGTATCGTCGTTATCATCATCATCAACATCGTTATCGTCTTAATCGTCATCAACATCGTCATCAACTTTTTTCGATTTAAAGCTTTCGTGACTGCAGGGATGTATTAGTTAAGCGAGGTTTAATAAATGTGCTGAAATGTCTTCTTGGTTCTTTTGGTAAAGTCACGTAGAAGGGAAATAATAAAATAATACAAATAAAACATTATACAATTATTCTCACGACGTTTCGGCCACAATGGCTGCTTGCGTTGTGGCCGAAACGTCGTGAGAATGATTTTATTAAGTTTTATTTTCATTATTTTATTACTTCCCTTCTACGTGACTTTACCGAAAGAACCAAGAAAATTGTCATCAACGTCGTCATAATCATAATCGTCATCAACATCGTTATCATCATCATTAACAACATCGTCATCATCAACATCGTCAACAACATCATCATCATCGTCGTCGTCATTGCTGTCGTCATCATCCACATCGTCATAATCATCATCATCAACTTGGCCATCATCATTTACAATCATCAACATCATCCACAAGCCATCATCATGATCAGATTCAACAGCTGACGTTGTGAATGTGTGCGCCTGGGCCACGCAACGATTTGACACCAACGGCTGTTCGTGACAGTAGCCGCTTATGACGTGGCGAGGCTCGTACTACACGTGAAGCAGCTGGAAGTGTAATAGCTACACGTGTAGTAGCTGCACGTGTAGTAGCTGCACGTGTAGTAGCTGCACGTGTAGTAGCTGCACGTGTAGTAGCTGCACGTGTAATAGCTGCACGTGTAGTAGCTGCACGCGTAGCAGCTGCATGTGTAGTAGCTGCACGTGTAGTAGCTGCACGTGCAGTAGCTACACGTGTAGCTGCACGTGTAGTAGCTGCACTTGTGGTAGCTGCACGTGTAGTAGCTGCA
>MU249629.1:3829417-3894417 GCA_018977245.1 Lethenteron camtschaticum
CCATCACCTCCACCACCATCTCCACCACCATCACCATCGTCACCATCATCATCGTCACCATCACCATCACCACCATCATCACCATCACCATCATCACCATCACCATCGTCACCATCATCACCATCACCTCNTCATCACCATCGTCACCATCATCATCGTCACCACCGTCACCATCACCTCCACCTCCACCACAGCGCTGCGCCCTGGTTGGGAGTTGAACCAGGCGAGGCCGTGATTCGCCAGTGTCACCGCCTGCCTCGCTGGTCCCCCGTGGCAATGATTACGATTGTGACGATGAAGATGACGACAATGATGACGATATGATGACGACGATGATGATGACGATAAAGATGGCAATGATGATGACAATGATGACTATGATGATGATGATGATAAAGAACGACAATGATGTTGATGATGATTTGACAATGATGACTAATGATGACGACGATGACGATGACAATGACGACGACAATGACGACGACGACGACGATGATGATGACGATGATGATGATGACGACGATGACGATGACGACAACGATGACGACGATGATGACGAGAACGACGATGATGAACACGACGACGACGAAGATGACGACAGTGACAACAACGATGTAAAATCGGCCCCTACTTGTCTCGCAGTGCGTGCCCACGTATCCCGGGCGGCACTCGCAGCTGTAGGACGCCACGCGGTCCGTGCACGTGCCGCCGTTCTGGCAGGGCCCCGAACCGCACTCGTCCACATCTGCTGTGCGTCACGTGCGGACAGGTGGCAGGACAAGGCGAGGGTGTGCGCACAGCTGGTAACACCGGCCAGTCGTCAGTCAACCCCTCCCTCTCCCCACGGCACCAGCTGGGACCTCCGGCCGGTGACCTCCCCATGCCAGCGCCTGGCCTGGCACAGGCACCGCGGTGACGTCGTGTGTGTATGTGTCTGTAAGCACAGCAAGTTGGCACAGTAGGGGGCACAGGTGGTGCATCAGCCAGTCATCTCGGTCAACTCGGTCATCTCGGTCAGTCGACCGTGGCACCTGCTGGGTCTGCCCGTGACCTCCTGCCAGCGGGCGTTCGACACTTAACGTGGCCTCAAGGTGCACATGGCCTGGCACAAGCGTCGTGGTGACGTCACCGCCACTTAGTGGCGAATGGCGGTTGTTGTTGTGTGCGTCTGTGTGTGTGTGTATTGGTCAACCACGTTATGTATGCCGACGGCCTGTTAATTGCAGCTCACTTACAAGAGGAGTTTGAGGCGCTGCTGCTGAAACTGGAGCGTGCCACTAAGAGATGGGGCCTTACCATCAGACCCACCAAAACGAAGCACCTGCCTGGGTATTTTGTACCATCGGGCACTTCACCACCACAACTCCCAATCGGTGATGGGGCAGTTGTGGAGAGAGTGGAGAGTTTCACATACCTGGGCAGTGTGCTCATGACCGGCTCCGGTTTAACAGCAGAGGTCTCACGAATCAGTCGAGCGGCAATATCTTTTCATCGGTTGCGTAACGCTGTGTGGAAGCTACCTGGTCTGTCGCTCCGCACGAAGCTTCGGGTCTTCTCGGCCACAGTCATTCCCTCCCTTCTCTACGCTTGTGAAACGTAGACCCCCTAATGGAACATCTTCGCCAGTTAGAAAAAAATAGGCTGGACTGCCTACGATCAATCCTGGGTTTAACCATGCTGTTTTGTGTAAGGAACTCACAAATCCTCGAAAGATCTGGACAAAGTCCCATCGGTGAGCACCTCCGGCAGGCAAGGCTGCGTTGGCTGGGCCATGTAGCCCGCATGCCCAATCACCACATGCCCAAACAGCTTTTGTTCGGCCGGATCGAGGGGGCTAAACGGGCACGGCACGGGTTAAAGAAGAAATGGAGTGATGTGGTACAGGAAGACGTTGAGCTGAGTGGACTTGCCGATGACTAGTACCATCGGTGTCAAGATCGGCCTCTGTGGAGGAGGCTCGTGAAGGATGCTACTGGGCAATTGAAGGCAGTCACCCTCCAGCAACAATAGAGGCGGAGGAGCGACGCTCACAACAACGAGCGGAGCGCCGGGTGGCTAAAGCACAGCAAGTTTGCACAGTAGGGGGCACAGGTGGTGCATCAGCCAGTCATCTCGGTCATCTCAGTCAGTTCACCCGTGGCATCTGGGTATGCCCCGTGACATCCTGTCAGCGGGCGGTCGACACTTCATGTGGCCTCAACGTGCACATCGCCTGGCACGAGCGTCGTGGTGATGTCACCGTCACTTAGTGGTGAATGGCTGTTGTGTGTGTGTTCGTGTGTTTGTGTGTGTGTGTTAGTATATTTGCGTGTGTTTGTGTGTTTGTGTGTGTATGTGACCAACAGCATTGACGATTATCCGAACCGGTCCTGGGCCTCCCTAGGTCGATTCAACCTCAAATGAATACCCCGTGCGGTGGTGTGTAGCGAACATCTGGGGATACAGAGGCGGCCGGGATTGGTGTTGGCTGGCCACCCACCCCCTCGTGTGCCGTGCCGGCCTTCATAGGTGCTGCTACTCGCTAACAGCACTTGCTCCAACGCACGCACCCACGCACCCACCCACACACCCACACACCCACGCACGCACCCACACACCTACGCACGCACTCACCCACACACCCTCGCACCCACCCACCCACACACCACGCACCCACCCACACACCCACACACCCACACACACACCACGCACGAACCCACGCACCCACCCGCACACCCACCCACCCACACACCACACACCCACGCACGCACCCACGCACGCACTCTCCACGCTCCCCCACACACATGCACTCACGCACCCANCCACGCATGCACCCACACACCCACGCACGCACCACGCACGCACCCACACACCCACACACCCACGCACCCACGCGTGCACCCATGCACGCACCCTAGCACCCACGCGTGCACCCACCCGTCTCGCAGTCGCCCCCCGCGAATCCCGGGGGCAGTCGCAGCGGTACGAGTCGACGCCGTCCACGCACTTGCCCCCGCTGCGGCACGGGCTGGAGGCGCACTCGTCCACATCTCGCACGCACGGAGACAGCCACTAAACATACACACCCCACCCCCCACTACACCACCCCCCACTACACCCCCTACACCCCCCACTACACCCCCCACCACACACCCCCCCACTACCCCCACTACCCCCGCTCACGGGCTGGAGGCGCACTCGTCCACATCTCGCACGCACGAGACAGCCACTAAACATACACACCCCACACTAACACCCCACTACCCCCCCACTACACCACCCCTACCCTCCCACTACCCACCCCCCACTACACCACCCCACTACACCACCCACTACCCCCCACTACGACCCCCCACTACACCACCCCACTACACAACCCCCCCACTACACCCCCCACTACACCACCCCACTACCCCCCACTACACCCCCCCCACTACACCCCCCCACTATACCACCCACTACACCACCCCACCGCACCCCCCACTACACCCCCCCACTACACCACCCTACCTCCCACTACACACCCCCCCACTACACCACCCCACTACACCACCCCCCCTACACCCCCCTACCCTCCCACTACACCCCCCCACTACACCACCCCCTACTACACCACCCCCCACGACACCTCCCCACTACACCACCCCCCCCACTACACCACCCCACTACACCACCCCACCACTACACCCCCCACTACACCACCCCCCACTACACCCCCCCACTACACCACCCCACTACACCACCCACTACACCCCCCACTACCCCCACTACACCTCCCCCACTACACCCCCCACTANCACCCCCCCCACTACACCCCTCCACTACACCCCCACTAACCCCCCCCACTACCCCCCCCCACTGGTGGTGATGGTGGTGGTGATGGTGGTGGTGATGGTGGGGTGATAGTGGTGGTGTGATGGTGGTGTGGTGGTGGTGGTGATGGTGGTGATGGTGGTGGTGGTGATTGGTGGTGTGATGTGGTGGCGGTGATTGGTGGTGGTGGTGATGGTGGTGATGATGGTGGTGGTGATGGTGGTGGTGATGGTGGTGGTGTGGGGGTGGTGATGGTGGTGGTGATGGTGGTGGTGGTGATGGTGGTGGTGATGGTGGTGTGATGGTGGTGGTGATGGTGGTGGTGATGGTGGTGGTGATGGTGATGGTGGTGATGGTGGTGATGGTGGTGGTGATGGTGGTGANGGTGGTGGTGGTGATGGTGGTGGTGGTGATGGTGGTGGCAGTGATGGTGGTGGTGGTGGTGGTGATGGTGGTGGTGATGGTGGTGTGATGGTGGTGTGGTGATGGTGGTGGCGGTGATGGTGGTGGTGATGGTGGTGGTGATGGTGGTGGTGGTGATGGTGGTGGTGATGGTGGTGGTGGATGGTGGTGGTGATGGTGGTGGTGATGGTGGTGGTGATGGTGGTGGTGGTGATGGTGGTGGTGATGGTGGTGGTGATGGTGGTGGTGGTGGTGATGGGGTGTGGTGATGGTGGTGGTGGTGATGGTGGTGGTGATGGTGGTGGTGATGGTNGGTGAGGATGGTGGTGGTGGTGATGGTGGTGGTGATGGTGGTGGTGATGGTGGTGGTGGTGGTGATGGTGGTGGTGATGGTGGTGGTGATGGTGGTGGCAGGNGATGGTGGTGGTGATGGTGGTGGTGATGGTGGTGGTGGTGATGGTGGTGGTGATGGTGGTGGTGANGGTGGTGGTGGTGGTGATGGTGGTGATGGTGGTGGTGATGGTGGTGGTGTAGTGGTGGTGGTAATGGTGGTGGTGGTGGTGATTGGTGGTGATGGTGGTGGTGATTGGTGGTGGTGATGGTGGTGATGGTGGTGGTGATGGTGGTGGTGGTGATGGTGTGGTGGTGGTGATGGTGGTGGTGGTGATGGTGGTGGTGATGGTGGGGTGATGGTGGTGGTGGTGGTGGTGGTGGTGATGGTGGCGGTGGTGGTGATGGTGGTGATGGTGGTGGTGATTGGTGGTGGTGGTGATGGTGGTGGCGGTGATGGTGGTGGTGATTGGTGGTGATGGTGGTGGTGGTGATAGTGGTGTGGTGATGGTGGTGGTGATTGGTGGTGATGGTGGTGGTGGTGATGGTGGTGGTGATGGTGGTGGCGGTGATGGTGGTNGTGATGGTGGTGGTGATGGTGGTGGCGGTGATGGTGGTGGTGATGGTGGTGGTGATGGTGGTGGTGGTGATGGTGGTGGTGATGGTGGAGGTGGTGATGGTGATAGTGGTGGTGGTGATGGTGGTGGTGGTGGTGGTGATTGGTGGTGATGGTGGTGGTGGTGATGGTGTGGTGATGGTGGTGGCGGTGATGGTGGTGGTGATGGTGGTGGTGATGGTGGTGGTGGTGATGGTGGTGGTGATGGTGGTGATGGTGGTGGTGGTGATGGTGGTGGTGATGGTGGGGGATGGTGGTGGTGGTGATAGTGGTGGTGGTGGCGGTGGTGGTGANTGGTGGTGATGGTGGTGGTGTGATTGGTGGTGGTGGTGATGGTGGTGGCGGTGATGGTGGTGGTGATTGGTGGTGATGGTGGTGGTGGTGATAGTGGTGGTGGTGATGGTGGTGGTGATTGGTGGTGAGTGGTGGTGGTGATGGTGGTGGTGATGGTGGTNGTGATGGTGGTGGTGATGGTGGTGGTGANGGTGGGTGGTGGTGATGGTGGTGGTATGGTGGGGGTGATGGTGGTGGTGGTGAGTGTGGTGGTGATGGTGGCGGTGGTGGAGGTGATTGGTGGTGATGGTGGTGATGGTGGTGGTGGTGATGGTGGTGGTGATGTGGTGGTGTGATGGTGGTGGTGATGGTGGTTGGTGATAGTGGTGGTGGTGATGGTGGTGGTGATGGTGGTGATGGTGGTGGTGATTGGTGGTGGTGGTGATGGTGGTGGCGGTGATGATGGTGGTGATTGGTGGTGATGGTTGTGGCGGTGCCCGTACCGGTCTCGCAGAGCTCTCCGATGAAGCCCGGCTCACACGCGCACAGGAACGAGTCGAGGCCATCCTCGCACCGCGCTCCATTCTGGCACGGATTCGGCTCGCAGTCGTCTATGTCTGCACAGAGACGTGGGGAGAGACACAGACACAGAGAGACACAGAGAGACACAGACACAGAGAGACACNGACACAGAGAGACACAGAGAGAGACACAGACAGAGAGACAGAGAGACACAGACACAGAGAGACACAGAGAGACACAGACACAGAGAGACACAGACACAGAGAGACACGAGAGAGACACAGACACAGAGAGACAGACACAGAGAGACACAGACACAGAGAGACATAGACACAGAGAGACACAGAGAGACACAGACACAGAGAGACACAGAGAGACACAGACAGACAGAGAGAGAGAGAGACACAGACACAGAGACACAGACACACAGAGAGAGACACAGACACAGAGACACAGACACAGAGAGNAACACAGAGAGACACAGACACAGAGAGACACAGACACAGAGAGACACAGAAACAGAGAGACACAGACAGAGAGAGAGACACAACAGAAGACACAAACAGACACAGAGAGACAGAGAGAGACACAACACAGAGACACAGACACAGAGACACACAGAGACACAGACACAGAGACACAGACACAGAGACACAGACACAGAGAGACAGAGAGACACAGAGAGACACAGAAACAGAGAGACACAGACAGAGAGAGAGACACAAACAGACACAGAGAGACAGGCACAGAGAGACAGAGAGAGACACAGACACAGAGACACAGACACAGATAGACAGACACAGAGACAGACACAGAGAGACACAGACACTGGTGAGCTGTGTGGGGTTTCGTGGTCTCTGCGAATGAGAAATGTCTCCCCCCCCCCCATGGGAACCACGTTCAGCCCCAGCCACCGTTGATCGACGGTCCCCTCCCCGCTACACTCGCCACGTGCAGGCCCTGGGCCACGTGACACTCTCCACGTGACACTCGCCACGTGCAGGCCCTGGGCCACGTGACACTCTCCACGTGACACTCGCCCTGTGCCACGAGACACTCTCCACGTGACACTCGCCACGTGACACTCGCCACGTGCAGGCCCTGGGCCACGTGACACTCGTCACGTGACACTCGCCACGTGCAGGCCCTGTGCCACGTGACACTCTCCACGTGACACTCTCCACGTGACACTCGCCACGTGCAGGCCCTGTGCCACGTGACACTCGCCACGTGACACTCGCCACGTGCAGGCCACATGACACTCGCCACGTGCAGGCCCTCGGCCACGTGACACTCGCCACGTGACACTCGCCACGTGCAGGCCCTGGGCCACGTGACACTCGCCACGTGACACTCGCCACGTGACACCACGTGAAACTCGCCACGTGCAGGCCCTCGGCCACGTGACACTCGCCACGTGACACCACGTGCAGGCCCTGGGCCACGTGACACTCGTCACGTGACACTCGCCACGTGACACCACGTGAAACTCGCCACGTGCAGGCCCTCGGCCACGTGACACTCGCCACGTGACACCACGTGCAGGCCCTGGGCCACGTGACACTCGTCACGTGACACTCGCCACGTGCAGGCCCTGTGCCACGTGACACTCGCCACGTGACACTCGCCCTGTGCCACGTGGGCCGCGATCGACCTCGTGCGCTCGCCCCGTCCTCACGAGCGATGCGCGTCGATTGCCGTCGGCAGGACGAGAAAGGTAAACAAACAGACAAACAAACAGACAGACGAGCCGACACATTTGTGTTCGAGCCGCGAAATTTCCATCGCCCTTCGGTGTTCTTCTTGCTTATCCTCCTCCTCCTCCTTATTTCATTCCCACCGCTTCCACAACGTGAATCTCGCCCATCGTCGCATTAGACCTCGGCCATGCGAAACAAAAAGATCTCGGCCGAGCGACCAACAGATATCCATCAACACAGCCCCCACCACCGCCACTGCCGCCATGCCATCGTCCAGAGAGGCAACTCTCTTCACGCCTTCAACATTCAATCACGATCACGTGGGGGCGGGTGGGTGGGGTTAGGGGGTGGGGTGGAGGGCGGTGGTGGGGGGGGTGGAGGGCGGGTGAGGGGCGGGGTGGGGGTTATGGGGGGTGGAGGGCGGGGTGGGTAGAGTGGGGGGGTGGAGGGCGGGGGGGGGTGGGTGTTATGGGGGGTGGAGGGGCGGGGTTGGTGGGGTAGAGGGGGGGTGGATNGGGATGGAGTNGGGGGGTGGAGGGGCAGGGGGTGGAGGGGCGGGGGGTGGAGGGGGGTGGAGGGCGGGAGTGTGGGTTAAGGGGGTGGAGGGGCGGGGTGGGTGGGTAAGAGGAGTGGGGGGCTGGAGGGCGAGGAGGGGTTCTGTGAAGGCGCGCGGGGGCGGTGGGGGGTCGACCCCTCATCACGCCCTTCGTTGGGGCTGCCTGTGGGGGCCGAGTGGGGGGAGGGGGGGCAGGCTGGTGATGCATGCCGGTGTAACGCACGAGAGAGTGTTCCGATTTCACGCATCATTACCCAACGACTCCATCCCCCGCCTCCCCGGTGAGGCGCACGCACGCGGCCGATGGAGGGGAGGAGCGAGCAAGCGCCCCCCATTGCGTCGGGGTGGGGGGGGTCCCCACCGGTCACCTCACGCCACGTGATCCACTGCTGGATGACTGCCTCCGTCGATGCCACGGCTCGGAGATGTTAACTACCTCGCTGGTACACAGGAGGCGTGAGTTCGATCCGACCCTGACGCCTGCTGCTGTATATTTGGAGTTTGTGTCTCTCATCATCACGGTGGCTAGGAGATGTTAACTACCTCGGCTGGTGTACAGGAGGTCGTGGGTTCGATCACGACTCTGACGCCTGCTGCTGTGTATTTGGAGTTTGTGTCTCTCATCATCATCATCACGGTGGCTAGGAGATGTTAACTACCTCGGCTGGTATACAGGAGGTCGTGGGTTCGATCCCGACCCTGATGACGCCTGCTGCTGTATATTTGGAGTTTGCGTGTCTCTCTCTCTCATCATTATCACGGTGGCTACGAGATGTTAACTACCTCGCCTGGTATACAGGAGGTCGTGGCTTCGATCCCGACCCTGACGACGCCTGCTGCTGTATATTTGAAGTGTGCATCTCTCATCATCATCACGGTGGCTAGGAGATGTTAACTACCTCGCCTGGTGTACAGGATGTCGTGGCTTCGATCCCGACTCTGACGACGCCTGCTGCTGTATATTTGGAGTTTGCGTCTCTCTCCCCGTGGTCGCGTGCATTTTTGTCCGGGTCCTCCGGGTTTCCCCTCCACATTTAGAATCGACATCGCACGTTTAGAGGTATTGAGCAGCTGCTGCTGCTGCTGCTATGAATGCCCACATGATGACGATGAGCTCACTTCGTCGAGGCTGTAGTTTGCGACAGCCAGGGTCGCTTCTGCAAAAGTGTTACGTAGCTTAGTGGAGCCTTAACCGGTCAAATAAAAAACGAGTTTATTTTAATCCACCCGGGCCGGCTGGCTGATCAGGCGGCCTCCAGCGATGATGAGCGAGCGTATGGACGCGGATAATTATCATCATCATCACTACCTCCGGGGGGCGGTCGATAAAATAGCTACTCATTCTGTGGGTAAGTCAACACGTGTTGGGTGTCACGTTTCGCGTGGAGGTTGACTTGGATCATCATCATCACCATATCACCATCTCACATCATCATCACCATCATCATCACCTCATCACATCACCATCACCTCATCACCATCATCACCATCACATCATCATCANCATCATCACCATCATCATCANTCACCATCATCATCATCACCACATCACCACATCATCATCACATCATCATCACATCATCATCATCATCACCATCATCACCATCATCATCATCATCACNATCATCATCCACCATCATCACCATCATCATNACCCATCATCACCACCACCACCATCCCACATCATCTCATNACATCATCATCACCATCGCCATCACCACATCACAACCATCATCACCATCATCACCACCATCACCATCATCACCACCATCATCACCATCATCACCATTACCACCACTATCATCATCATCACCATACCATAAACATCATNATTGTCATCACCATCATCACCATCACCACCATCACCACCATCACCATCATCACCATCACGGGGCCCAAGTGGCAGTTGCACCGCCTGCGCACCAGATAGCGGCACGTGACGTTTAACGTCTCGTTCGCGTGACGCGTGGTGGGCTCGTCACGTGTCGCGCGTCACGCTCCGCGTGCGTCACGTGATCGTGTCACGTGCGTCACGTGATCGTGTCGCGTGCGTCACGTGATCGTGTCGCGTGCGTCACGTGATCGTGTCGCGTGCGTCACGTCATAGTGTCGCGTGCGTCACGTGATCGTGTTCACGCGCGTCACGTGATCGTGTCGCGCGCGTCACGTGATCGTGTCGCGTGCGTCACGTCGTAGTGTCGCGTGCGTCACGTGATCGTGTCGCGTGCGTCACGTGATCGTGTCGCGTGCGTCACGTGATCGTGTCGCGTGCGCTGCACGTGCCGCGCCACGTGCCGCGCGTTGCTCGTCCCATGCCACATGTCACGTCACGCGCCGCGCATCACGTGTGCTGCTCGTGCCGCGTGCCACGTGACAGTGTGCGTCACGCACTGATCTCACAGTCGATCCCCGTGACGCCGGCGGGACAGGAGCAGGCGTAGCGTGTGAGTTTGTTCTCGCACGAGCCGCCGAAGCGGCACGGCGCAGACTCACACGGCGGGTTCCGCTGGGTCACTGCGGGGCGACACGTGTCGTCATCAGCAGGAGCTTATCTCACAGACCAGCATCGTTATCAGCAACAGCATCATTATCATCGTCATCGGCAGCATCATCTAGCACCAGCATCATTATCAGCACAGCTCATTATCACACATCGTCATCGGCAGCATCTCTGAGCACCAGCATCATTATCAGCACCAGCATCATTATCATGAGCACCAGCATCGTTATCAGTACCAGCATCATTATCATCATCATCGTCATCAGCAGCATTATCATGAGCACCAGCATCATTATCAGCACCAGCATCATTATCATCATCATCGTCATCAGCAGGAGCATTATCATGAGCACCAGCATCATTATCATCATCAGCATCAGCATCATTATCAGCACAAGCATCATTATCAGCACCAGCATCATTATCATCATCATCGCCATCGGCAGCATCATCATGAGCACCAGCATCATTAGCACCAGCATAATTATCATCATCAGCACCAGCATCATTATCATCATCATCATCGCCATCGGCAGCATCATCATGAACACCAGCATCATTATCATCATCGCCATCGGCAGCATCATCATGAGCACCAGCATCATTATCAGCACCAGCATCATTATCATCATCATCAGCACCAGCATCATCATGAGCACCAGCATCATCATCATCATCGCCATCGGCAGCATCATCATGAGCACCAGGATCATTATCAGCACCAGCATCATTATCAGCACCAGCATCATTATCATCATCATCGCCATCAGCAGAATCATAATCATCAGCAGCAGCATCATCGTAATCAACATCATAATCATCAGCAGCATCAGCAACGTCAGCATCACCAGCAATGACAATCTAGCCGAAAACAGGTTGGAATGATTGTTGTTGTTACTAAGATTATGTTTTATTCTGGTGTGTGCGTGGCAGCAAATGCTGTTCTTCAGGAGCTCGATGCTAATATCGAGGTCTCCTGCTGCTGCCGCGACGAGAAAGCTTCAGCAGAGAGACAGAGAGAGACACACAGAGAGAGACAGAGACAGAGAGACACAGAGACACAGAGAGAGAGAGAGAGAGAGAGAGAGACACAGAGAGACAGAGAGAGAGAGAGACAGACAGAGAGACACACNGAGAGAGACAGAGAGAGAGAGAGAGACACACAGAGAGAGNGACAGAGAGACACAGAGAGAGACACAGAGACAGAGAGAGAGAGACAGCGAGAGNGAGAGAGACACAGAGAGACACAGAGAGAGACAGAGAGAGAGACCAGGAGCACAGAGAGAGGCACAGACACAGAGGAAGGAGCACAGAGCGCACAGGAGACCGGAGCACGAGACACNGAGGAGACACAGAGAGAGAGAGAGACACGAGACACGACAGAGAGAGAGGCACACCACAGAGACAGAGAGAAGACACAAGAGAAGAACACAGAGAGAGACACAGAGAGAGAGNGACCAGAGAGACAGAGAGAGAGAGACACAAGAGAAGAAGAGAGAACACACACAGAGAGAGACACAAGAGGAGACCACAGAGACACAAGAGAGACACAGAGAGAGAGAGTCTGGCTCCTCCTCCCCTCACGAAAGCGCAGAGCAGGCTTTACCGTAGCTCCATAGTTCTTTCGGTAATCAGTAGGTAGAAAAATAAAATNAAAAAAATAATATTTCTTGGCTTTCGGTAATCATGAGAATGGAAATAATAAATAATAAAATNGAACATAATNAAATAATTCTCACGACGTTGACCACGAAGCAGCCGCTGGTGAAGACGATTATTATTTCCACTATGATTACGAAGACCAAGAAGATGAATCCCGAGTACGAAGCTTCAAATCGCATAATTATCACGACGTTGATCGCAAAGCGCGCCACTTCTACCCACGTGATTACGAAAGAACCAAAGAGTATGGATTCCTGCAGCACGAAGCTTCAAATCAAGATTTGAGTAGGTCCATAGTTCTTTCGATGATGACGATGATGATGACGATGATGATGACGATGATGACGATAATGATGATGCGAGGATGATGACGATGATGACGATGATGATGATGCGACGATGACGACGATGATGACGAGGATGATTGTAGAGTGCGCACCTTCGTACTGCACGATGATGACGAGGATGATTGTAGAGTGCGCACCTTCGTACTGCACGATGATGACGATGATGATTGTAGAGTGCGCACCTTCGTACTGCACGATGATGACGATGATGATTGTAGAGTGCGCACCTTCGTACTGCACGATGATGACGATGATGATTGTAGAGTGCGCACCTTCGTACTGCACGATGATGACGATGATGATTGTAGAGTGCGCACCTTCGTACTGCACGATGATGACGATGATGATTGTAGAGTGCGCACCTTCGTACTGCACGATGATGACGATGATGATTGTAGAGTGCGCACCTTCGTACTGCACGATGATGACGATGATGATTGTAGAGTGCGCACCTTCGTACTGCACGATGATGACGATGATGATTGTAGAGTGCGCACCTTCGTACTGCACGATGATGACGATGATGATTGTAGAGTGCGCACCTTCGTACTGCACGATGATGACGATGATGATTGTAGAGTGCGCACCTTCGTACTGCACGATGATGACGATGGTGATTGTAGAGTGCGCACCTTCGTACTGCACGATGATGACGATGATGATTGTAGAGTGCGCACCTTCGTACTGCACGATGATGACGATGATGATTGTAGAGTGCGCACCTTCGTACTGCACGATGAATCCGCCGCCGACGAGGGAGAAGTCGCTGGTGAAGAGGAGCCGCGCGTCGCCCTGGCCCGCGATCTCCCCGTAGCGCGACGCGTTCGTCCCACACAGCAACTCGCTCACGCCAGACGCAGGGATCGTGATCAGCAGCCTGCGGCACGCGGTGAGGATGACGACGACGATGATGACGATGATGACGATGATGATGGTGATGATGATGATGATGATGATGACGATCATGATGACAATGATGACGATCATGATGACAATGATGACGATTATGATGATGATGACGATGATGGTGATGATGACGATGATGGTGATGATAATGATGACGATGATGATGATGACGATGACGATTATGACTACGATGATGATGATGACGATGATGATGATGACGATGACGACGATGATGATGACGATGATGATGATCATGACGATGATCATGACGATGATGACGATGATGATGACGATGATGACAGTTATGAAGATAATGATGATGACGATGATCATAAAGATGACAATGACAATGATGACAGTTATGAAGATGATGATGAAAATGACGACGAGGATGATGAAAATGACGACGATGATGATGACGATGATCATGACGATGACAGCGATAATGACGGCAATGATGAAAGTGATGACAGCGATGATCATGAAGATGACAATCACGATGACAGTGATGATGTTGATGATGTTGGGTGAGTGAGTGAGTGAGTGGAGTTTGTGTGTTCTGTCCCCACGTTCTACATGGTGGACTTCCTCCGCCTTCTCACATTCGTTCACTTTCATTCACTCGTTCGTACTCTAGTTTTTTCGGTAAAGTCACGTAGGTAAAAAATGAAATTAAAATTCATAAAAATAAATCACGACGTTTCGGAGGCAACACAAGTCTCCATCATCAGGTGGGACCCTCACAGCCAGTGATACAGCAAATCTGGCTGTGACGGTCCCACCTGATGACGGAGACTTGTGTTGCCTCCGAAACGTCGTGATTCATTTTTATTAACTTTTATTTCATTTTTTACCTACGTGACTTTACCGAAAGAACTAAGAGTATGAATCCTTGCAGTCACGAAAGCTTCAAATCTAGAATTCACTCGTTCGCTTGTTGTGACACGTGAAAAAAATAAAAATTAGTTTTACCCATTTCTGGCCGTGAAACAGGATGTGTTTAAGATGTTCAAACGCCAAATAGGAACTTTTTGCAAGGAATCAAGTCTGTATTTGCCACGCACACGGCACTTTGGATGAACGTGGAAACAACCACGCTCTGACAAAACGTGGGCAGTGTGTAATTGTCCTACACCGGAGACAGCGGCCTTCTTTATGGCCTCACCACGAGTGTCGGAGCAGAGACGACGCCAAAAGGCGAACAGCACAAGGGCAATGCCACCACGTCTCAGGGCATTGATGGCTCGGGGTGAGCAGCTACATCATGGGACAACGATTATACACATTCTTGGTTCTTTCGGTGAAGTCACGTAGAAGGGAAATAATAAAAAATAAAACGTAATATTATATTATGTTTCATTTGTATTATTTATTATTAAAACATAATATTAAATTATGTTTATTTTTATTATTTTATTATTTCCCTTCTACGTGACTTTACCGAAAGAACCAATAATATTAAGCCCTGCAGTCACGAAAGCTTTAAATGGAAAACAATAATACAAATACTGATGACGACGATGGTGATGACGATGATGACGATGACGACGATGATGATGATGATGACGATGACGCCTATGATGACGATTATGACGATGATGACGATTATGACGATGATGGTGACAATTAACGACGATGACGACGACGATGACAACGACCATGACAATGACGATTATGACGACGACGACGATCATGACGACAATCACAATAATAATAATAGCTAATTTGTAACGCGCGCAAATTTTGCGGACGTAACGACCGCAACTCAGAGGCGCGGAGCCAAGCTCAGAGTCGCTCGAAAGCACGTGGTTGTAGAGGTGAGTTTTCAAGTCTCTCTTGAAGGAGGCGATTGAGGTGATGCTGCGAATGTGCAGAGGGATGACGGCGTTCCAGACTGTTGGGGCTGCCACCGAGAAGCGGCGCATAGACACGATGACCATCCTGGATCTTGGTATCAAGACGACGATGACAACGACGATGACGACGCACGTGGCCCGCTCACCTGTCGAAGATGCACGTCTCGTGCGGCTCCACCTGCAGGAGGGTGACCCTCAGGGTCACCGAGTCGAGGGCCCGCGGGATGAGCCACTCGCAGCTGGCGTTGTTGGGGTACTGCCCGGGGTAGCCCACCGAGAAGATCTGCCCCGTCACGTCCTCCTCTAGCCGCCGCACGGTGCCTGGGCACTCGTCGGCCTGAGCCAGCAGCTGCAGCAGCAGCAGATCCACGCCGCTGGGGAGGGGACAAAGCACGGGGAGGTGGTGGTTGTGGTGGTGGAGGTGGTGGTGGTGGAGGTGGTGGTGGAGGTGGTGGTNGTGGTGGTGGAGGTGGTGGGGAGGAATTAAAGCGACGAGATGTTAACTACCTCGCCTGGTGTACAGGAGGTCGTGGGTTCGATCCTGCTGCTGCTGTATATTGGAGTTTGCGTGTCTCCCTCTCTCATCATCATCATCACNGTGGCTATGAGATGTTAACTACCTCGCCTGGTACACAGGAGGTCGTGGTTCGATCCGACCCTGACGCCTGCTGCTGTGTATTTCGAGTTTCCGTGTCTCTCTCTCCCCGTGGTGAGATGTTGACTACCTTGCCTGGTACACAGGAGGTCGTGGGCTCGATCTCGACCCTGACGCCTGCTGCTGTATATTTGGAGTTTGCGTGTCTCTCATCATCATCACAGTGGCTAGGATATGTTAACTACCTCGCCTGGTACACAGGAGGCCGTAGGATCGATCCCGACCCTGATGCCTGCTGCTGTATTTTGGAGTTTGCGTGTCTCTCCCGTGGTGAGATGTTAACTACCTCGCCTGGTATGCAGGAGATCGTCGGTTCGATCCCGACCCTGACGCCTGCTGCTGTATATTTCGAGTTTGCGTGTCTCTCTCTCTCATCATCATCACGGTGGCTAGATGTTAACTACCTCGCCTGGTATACAGGAGGTCATGGATTCGATCCGACCCTGACGCCTGCTGTATGAGTTTGCGTGTCTCTCTCATCATCATCACGGTGGCTAGGAGATGTTAACAACCTCGCCTGGTATGCAGGAAATCGTGGATTCGATCCGACCCTAACACCTGCTGCTGTATATTTTGAGTTTATGTGTCCCTCTCTCCCCGTGGTCGCGTGGATTTTACTCCGGTCTTCCGATGTTTCCCCTCCGCGTTGATGACTCAACATCACCACGCGTTGACATGATTTGGCTGCTGCTATGAAAGTCCACGTGATGATGATGATGATGGTAAGCCGCCACTTGGCTGAGCGCTCACAACACACAACCGTCAAGTCCCAGAACTCACCGATCAACCGGTAGAGCGTCAGGGGATTCCCGCTGACGATGCGGTCCTTCATGCGGCTGAGCAACATCCTTGGCGAGGGTCGACTCCTGGACGGACCCACGGACTCCTCGAGACGTCCACCCCCCGGTCACCCCCTCGCTGCCCCCCGTCCACCCCAACGTGAGACAGACGCACGGAAGCTCACGGGAGGCGAGCGATGAGACGTGGACTTCGCCGCACAGCCTGGACACTGCTGGTGTGGTGGAGCAGGGAGGAGGATNGGGGGGGGGCTCCACTTTTCCATCATCGTGGCCGAGAGCTCTCAGCCCCCCCCCTCCCACATCGATCTCCTCGGCCACTCCAAAGCCGTCGGGCAAAGGTGGAGGAGGGAGGGCGGGGGGTGGGGGGGAAGGGTCATCACCGCCTCGAACGAGTCAACAACTTCACTAACAAAAACAACCTCTTCTTGGTTCTTTCAGTAAAGTCATCACGTAGAAGAGAAATAATAAAATAATAAAAATAAAACATAATTAAATAATTCTCACGACGTTTCGGCCACAACGCAAGCAGCCGTCCTCGGGTGAAGACCAGGTCTTCACCCGACAGACCTGAGGACGGCTGCTTGCGTTGTGGCAGAAACGTCGTGAGAATTATTTAATAATGTTTTATTTTATTATTTTATTATTTCCCATTCTACGTGACTTTACCGAAAGAACCAAGAAGATGAATCCCTGCAGTCACGAAAGAAGCTTTACATCGAAATTTAACAAAAACAACTTCGCCTCGTCGATTTTTCGCCACTGGCGGTGGTCGAGGGGAGGTCGGTGGGTGGGGGGTGGGATGGGGTATGTGGGGGGGGATGGGGGCGATTGGGTGGGGGATGGGGGGGGATGGGGGGGTGGGGACGATTGGGTGGGGGATGGGGGAAGGGATGGGGGATGTGGGGGGGATGTGGGGGGATGGGTGGGAGGGTGGGGATGTNGGGGGGTGGGGACGATTGGGTGGGGGGTGGAGGGATGGGGGGGATGTGGGGGGGGGTGTCGGGGGGATGGGCGGGGGGTGGGGGGGCTATCATCTGACCTTTGACCGATCCGTCTCGTCTGCAGGTCAAAGCGTCCTCCTGCAGCCCGGGCGGGCGGCACGCTGCGTGTCCACCACTCGCCCGCTCCACCTAATGGGCTACTTTGGTCACCCACTCACTCACCCATTCGCCCCCCCCCCCCCACGGGGTTCGAGCCGTCTCCCTGCACGCTCAGCGCGTGGCACGTGTTGTCAGTCGCGTTTAAATCTGGATGGGGAAACTACTTTCTTTAGAAGTGATTGCTTTTATGTTGTGGTGTTGCTATCCCCCCCCCCTCCCGCATCTCCGATTAGCTCGGTAGGGTACGTACGGTGCAAAGAAAGTTCAACGCACATAAAAAAAAACTTTTTTCATCTTTTTTATATTTTTTACCAGGTATAAAGCTTTTTTTTTAGAAGCGACCTGGCCATAACAAGTGATAGCCCAACGAAGTGGCTACCACGTGGACATTTATAGCAGCCAAATACGATTCGAAACGTGGAGGGAAAACCCGGAGGGCCCGGAGAAAAATCCACTCGACCACGAAACACGAAACTCCAAACACACAGCAACAGACGTCAGGGTTTGGATCGAGCCCACGACCTCCTGCATACCAGGCGAGGTAGTTAACATCTCCTAGCCACCGTGATGTTCATGAGAGAGAGACACGCAAACTCCAAACACACAGCAACAGACGTCAGGGTTTTGATCGAGCCCACGGCCTCCTGCATACCAGGCGAGGTAGTTAACATCTCCTAGCAACCGTGATGATGAGAGAGACACGCAGACTCATACAGCAGGCGTCAGGGTCTGGATCGAACCCACGACCTCCTGCATACCAGGCGATGTAGTTAACATCTCCTAGCCACCGTGATGATGAGAGAGACACTCAGACTCATACAGCAGGCGTCAGGATCGTGATCGAACCTACATGCCAGGCGAGGTTGTTCTTTTTGTTTGCATTTTGACTGCTTATGTTGTGGTTATTGCAAACATGATACCTTGTATAAAGGTGTCAGTTTTGTACCAGTTTAAAGGGTAAAAACCTACTACTATATTTTGCCACTCGTAAAGGAGGTCTCATAGTGTACCAGGCGAGGTAGTTAACATCTCCTAGCCATTTCGATTTAAAGCTTTCGTGACTGCAGGGATTCATCTTCTTGGTTCTTTCGGTAAAGTCACGTAGAATGGAAATAATAAAATAATAAAATAAAACATAATAAAACAATTCTCACGACGTTTCGGCCACAACGCAAGCAGCCGTCCTCAGGTGAAGAACAGGTCTGTCGAGAAGATGATTGACCATTCAGACTCTGTCTTCTCGACAGACCTGTTCTTCACCTGAGGACGGCTGCTTGCGTTGTGGCCGAAACGTCGTGAGAATTATTTATGTTTTATTATTTTATTATTTCCATTCTACGTGACTTTACCGAAAGAACCAAGAAGATGAATCTCCTAGCCACCGCGGCGAGCACACACACGCACCGTGCTAATGGGGGAGGTGCGATGCTCATGGGGACGCTTCCGAGGAAGAGACGCGCGCGCTCCCAATCGAGCACTCCCGGCTCTTGCCAAATCGCAGCGCGCACACGCACAGGCGCCACCAGTACCGAGTCGTTCTTCTTTGGCTGCTGCTGTTGTTGCTGTTGTTGTGCTGTTGTTGCTTCGTGAGATATCGCTGATTCTCCATGTGCGCGAGGGGAGGGCGAGAGGGGGACGAGAGAGAGGGANGGGGGTGAGAGAGGGGGCGAGAGAAAGGGGGGGGCGAGAGGGGGGGGGGCGAAGGGGGGGAGAGAGAGGGGGGGGCGAGAGGGGGCGAGAGAGAGGGGGGCGAGAGGGGGGGGCGAGAGGGGGCGAGAGAAGAGTGGGGGGGGCGAGAGGGGAGGGCGAGAGGGGTGAGAGAGGGGGGCGAGAGAGAGGGGGGGGAGGGGGCGAGAGAGGGGGGAGAGAGGAGGGGGGCGAGAGGGGGGCGAGAGAGGGGGGGGGCGAGANGGGGGGGGGCGAGAGGGGGGGGGGGCGAGAGGAGAGAGGGGGGGGCGAGAGGAGAGGGCGCTCCTGTGGCTGAGAGTGCCTTGCGGAATGTCCCTGTCTCCTCTCTCCCGCGGGGTCCCTCTTGAGCAGCAAGAGAGAGCGCCCTCGAATTATCCCAATCGATTGGCAGCTAACGACACGCAAGGCACAACACAGACAAAGATGCCCCGTGTAGCCTTAACAGGCTGTTGGGGCAAGTGCTGTTAGCGAGCTGCACCCGTGAAGGCCGGGCACGGCACACGAGGGTGGGTGGCCAGCACCACGCCCGACCGCCTTTGTCTCCCCAACTACGATGTTCACACACCGCACCAGGTACTAATTTGAGGCCGAGACGACCTAGGGGAGGTCCAGGCTGGTTCAGATAATCGTCACTGATGGTGGCCGTGAGCTATAATCGAACTCGGGTCGCCGGGTTCGTAGCGTAGCGCTAACCAGCGCGCCATGAAGTGGCTTATCGTGTGGAAATGTATAGTCGCCAAATACTCTAAATATGAATACTTTATACTGGACATTTGTGAAAAGGAGCAGTGGATAACCACGACGCGAGAGCGATGAACTTCGAGAGGGAAAGAAAAACGCGCGCGACTGTGGCCGAGGAGAACCGGCATCTTTATTATCATAATAATCATCGTCGTCGTTGTTGTTACTGGGGGTGGCACCCAACGGCGTCCTTCGCAAGCGGCCACCCACAAAGCCGAGAGCGATGACCAATGCTTCACTCTGTCGCCCACAGGTCGGCCCGCATGCCGGCCCGCCATAGACGTGAATTAACACCCGTTATTTGTCCCAGAGGGGGGGGGGGCNCAACAGGTAGCTGAGCAACCACCCCTCCTCCAGGCATACAGGTAGGCCCACAAGTAGTCCCGCAGGTAGGCCTGCAGGCAGGCCCGCAGGTAGGCCCGCTAGTAGTCCCGCAGACAGGCCTGCAGGTAGGCCCACAGGTAGACCCGCTAGTNCGCAGGCCCGCAGGCAGGCCCACAGGTAGAGTCCCACAGGTAGGCTCACAGCAGGCCCACAGGTAGACCCGCTAGTAGTCCCACAGGTAGGCAGGCCCGCAGGCAGGCCCACAGGTAGACCTGCTAGTAGTCCCACAGGTAGGCCACAGGTAGGCCAACAGGTAGGCCCACACGTAGGCCTGCAGGTGGGCCCACAGGTAGACCCGCTAGTAGTCCCACAGGTAGGCCTGCAGGTAGGCCCGCAGGCAAGCCCACAGGTAGGTCCACTAGTAGTCCCGCAGGTAGGCCCGCAGGTAGGCCGCTAGTAGTCCCACAGGCAGGCCTGCAGGTAGGCTCACAGGTAGGCCCACAAGTAGACCGCTAGTAGTCCTGCAGGCAGGCCCGCTAGTAGACCCGTAGGCAGGCCCACAGGTAGACCCGCTAGTAGTCCCGCAGGCAGGCCCGCAGGTAGGCCCGCTAGTAGTCCCACAGGCAGGCCTGCAGGTAGGCTCACACCCACAAGTAGACCCGTAGTAGTCCTGCAGGCAGACCCGCTAGTAGTCCGCAGGCAGGCTCACANGTAGGCCCGCTAGTAGTCCCGCAGGCAGGCCGCAGGTAGGCTCACAGGTAGACCCGCAGGCAGGCCCGAAGGCAGTCCCGCAGGCAGGCTCACAGGTAGGTCCACAGGACCGTGTTTTGGCCAGTTGGCATAAGGCAGAAAAATGTTTGCGTAAATAGGACGACAACGATGATCTTTTGGCAGATGTGGCAAAACGTGGGCAGGCAGGCACACAATGGACAGCTTTTTCATGGAAGCACCGCCGCTAACTTTACCGGAATAGCCACTTCTTCCGAAATCCTATCCACTCTCCACCCACCCGTGTCCCTGTGCAGCCCTGGAGAGGTTTAACGTTTCGCAAATCCTATTATCCGCGAGGCTTATCGGCGGTGTTCACTCCGCTCATCTCTCGGAAGGATTGGCGATATAATTGGGACGCATTTGTGAAAATGCGCATCATCAACAACAACGGGAGCTCTGCATGCCGGTGAGAGAAAACGATGAGTCCACTCACCCACGTGGAAACTTGCGGATAACGGGAATGCCGTTCCAATGCAACGCAGGACGGTAATGAATGAGGAAAAGAAATCTACCTCGGACAACCGCGGATAACGGTACGAGTAGGTGGCACGCGATCCTACTATTCCAGCGGATAATAGGGGCCACGGATAATAGGAGTTCTGCTGTGCATACGGACGGACAGTGTAACTCGCATCCACAAACAACAACTCGTGGAGAAGAAAACAAATCATCTTGACATTTAGATAACAAATTATCTCCCCACCCTTCTTTGGAAAATTCGACAAATTGATTTTTGTTTTAACAAGACGTTTCAATTTGTCAGGCCAGAACGCAACGCCCCCGTATCTGTGTCTCGCGCGAATATATCCACTCGATGGCGAGATCATTTCATTTCATCCTCCTGGAAGTTGCCTCCGAACAAAAGACGAAATCGCTTAGTCGCATGAATAAATAATAACACCACACGCGCACACATCCCCCCCCCACCACCCCCACCGTCTTAAATTACCGCAGCGACAGTCTTTTACACACAACCTTTTTGCTCTGTACAGAATATTCACAGCGATTTTTATTTCATTTATACACGAGTGGCAAACGTACGTTTGGAGAAGACAAAAAATATGACCGGCGGTACGTCGGTAACGATGTGGCGGCTCGTTTTGTGGCGTGTTTCAATTTTTCTTCGAACGTAGAATTTGCTCCAAATTCACGGCAGCAGCGCTGCCAAGCCGCATATATTTACACAAGCGAATTGATTTCACACTTTGCTCGGCAAGTGACTTAATCATGATCGTCGTCATCATCGCCGCCGCCACCATCGTCATCGTCGTCATCAATCTTTCTGTCCAACGATTCACATTTCGCGAGAACTTTTTACTTTTCCACGTCATGCAGCGGGCGTGCAGCTATCGAGCGTGCAGGCGGTGCAACTGCGCCGGAAACGTCGCGGGGTCAGAGGTCAGGGCCCAGAGGCCCCATGCCAATCACGCTCCACCGCCGAGCGTGCACACAGAACCCCACGGATATACACAGAGACTCACAGACATACAAGACCCCACTGACTTTACACAGAGGTTCACAGATTCACACAGAGACCCGTACGCTTACATCGAGACGAAATGCCGTTGCGTCGTTATCGGCCAGAGCCTGCCCCGCAACTCAGACCTCATGAGAGGCCTAAAATATAGTTTGCGCAGAGTACAGATGACACGCAAAGACACATCCACCGCTTAGCTTTAAAGTCCATTGGGAAAGTGCTGTTAGCGAGCACCTATTAAGGCCGGCACGGCGCACGAAGCTGCGTGTGGCCAGCACCACGCCGATGATTTTACACAGGGCACCAGGCACTCATTTAAGGCTGAGTCAACCTAGAGGAGGAGCGTGATAGGTTCTGATAGCACCCGCCACTGGACGTGGAGCGTGGCTGGGAACAGAAGGAGCGTTGCCGGCCACCGCGACTTCAATTTTCAGGTCCGCTCGCGATTCGAGGCGGCCCCAACGATGCGTTGCAGACGCGGACAGCGGGGAAAGCGAACTCCGCTTTGAACGGGAAACGGGGGCGTCGCTGGGATTTGCCGTCGAGTGCAACTCCGCCCGTGAGAAAAGTCGTCGTCCATGCATCAACTTGAACATGAATCGAGCTTCAAGGACAGTGCATACATTATCGGAGTTTGTTTTTGTTTGCATTATGACTGCAGGTATTGTGGTCTATGCAAACATGACTCCTTGTAAAAAAGGTGTCAGTTTTGTTGCCAGATAAAAGGGTAAAAAACAATTATAATTTTTTTTTACTGGCAAATGAGGTTCCAATGGTGTAAATGCTTACCCGAGCTCTCATACTCTGATAGTGCATTGTCTTTGAGTTGTGCGCCTTTTGGCGTCATCTGGTCCAACACCATGTGAGACTAGGCTCTAAGGAAAGCTGTCTCGGGTGTGGACCAATCAACTTCAAGGACAGTGGATACATTATCAGAGTTATGTTTTTGTTTGTATTATGATTGCAGGTATTGTGGTCTATGCAAACATGACTCCTTGTAAAAAAGGTGTCAGTTTTGTTGCCGGATAAAAGGGTAAAAAAAAAATTATCAATAATCATGAATCGAGCTTGTCCGGTTGGCCAATTTATCTCTCGCGCGCGCGTGTGTGTGTGTGTGCGTGTNTGTGTGAGTGCGCGTGTGTGTGTGTGCGCGTGTGCGTGTGTGTGTGTGTGCGCGTGTGTGTGTGTGCGCGTGTGCGCGTGTGTACATATCGAGCGCGTAAATTCCGTGGTCAGTGCTGTAGTGGCCTCTTTGTAACCGTCGCCCATGTTTTATCCACTGCTAGATGAAGGCCCTTTCCCCATTCCGCCACGATCCATTTCACTCTCCACACATTCGCGGGCGCTCCCGGCGCTCCGTCTCCGCGGTGGGACGATGGGTCCTCGATGTCCGTCTCGGTAAACCGAGCGCCTCGCCAAACCCAGCCCTGGACACGCGCGCGTCCCCACACAGCCACTAAGAAGGCACGTGAGTGTGGAGGCTGCAGATTTGCGAGGAATTATATGGGGTGATTTTTATAATTGTATGGTCTTTTTAAAATAAATATATGGGGTTTTTTTATTGTATGGGTTTTAAAAATAGGGTTTTATTTTTTTTATATGGGTTCCTTGAATACATTTTTTTATTGTACGAGTTAAAAATGTATATGGTGAGTTGTTGTATAATTGTATGGGGTATATTTTTAATAATTGTTTGGGTTTTTTTACAAGATGTTTTTTTAAAGAATTATCTGGGTTTTTTAAGTACAACCCACATTGGGGAGGGTGGAGGATGGAGAGTGGAAACAACAGCTGATTTGTACAACTTTAAATTAAGTGCTGGTTATTTACAAAATAAGAAAATAAACATTCGTTTGGCAAGTGTGGTTATTGTGTCATCGTCGCGAGCAAGTCATGCGCCTCGAGGTTAAGTCAATCAACACGTTCAATGCGACGATCACACGCGCTTTCGTTCCGCTTGCAATCTCCGCGTATAAAAGTGCAATATTTGTGCAATATGTCGTCATCATCATTATCACTATTATTGATGTTAATACATCGTGTTACAGCGCTCGCGTTTTCCGTTGCTCGTCACGTGGTGCCTCGTCACGCGGTCGCACGTCACGTGGTGCCTCGTCACGTGGTCGCTCGTCACGCGGTGCCTCGTCACGTGGTGGCTCGTGACGCGGTCGCTCGCCACGCGGTGGATCGTCACGTGGTCGCGAATTTTCCCGCCAAAGTGCCTTCCAAACGGGGCGCTTTTGTGCCGCACTGCGCCCGCTCGTTAAACCGTAGCCGCGCATTTTATGGACTCGATTAAGAGATCTGTTTTACAAGGGCGCACTTGGGGGGGGGGGGCATTCAAGCATGCGGCAGATTCATTTAAACAGAGCCCCCACCCCCCACTCACCCCACACCTCCCCAGAATTCAAAGTCGGCCATAGTTACTCTCACAGGCTCAGCGACGCGTTCCAGGCAGCAACAACAACAACAACACAAACCGTCATCCCTTTTATTCGTCCCACGAGTTTGCGTGCGGATGTTTTAGCGATGTTACAATTTTTTCCCCCGTTCGCACTCGGGAGCGAGAGAGGATGATCCAGAGGCGTGGGAGAACCACAGCCGATCGGGGAAGGCGGCCGGACACGCGGCGCCTACCATTGCCCAAGCTCTGCGTTTCAACATTTGGATGCTTTGAAAAGCCACCACTGGAAGCGCCGCAATCGTCGGCGATCGGAAACGCGTAAGCCATGCGTCAACACATTTTTCTTAAGTACGTTGAACTTCCTTCGCACCGTACGTGTCAATCTAGATGATGATTTGAAAGTGCATAGCTCCAGTGGCTTCCTAATAAGGAAGAGCGTTCCAGACGTCCGCAGAAGCGCGTCTGAAAGCGCCGTGCGATGATGCGGTGATCACCGCTTTTGTTCGGTGGCCGAGCCAAAAGTCGCTGCTGCTGCTGCTGTGAGGATGAGCGGAGTTCACGTGGTGGCGCTTTATAGCTCCTTTACGATACAGCGAGGTGTTACGGTTCATTTGTGGCGAGCACTTTGTGTGTGTAATGACGGAACACTCCGTGATCATTGATTAAAACGCACAAGTCCAAAGCGTATTCCACCGCACGCCACATCGCAGACAACCAAGGGCCCGACCGACGGGATCGCATCATGCCGTCTTCGCGAATCCGAAGAGCTACAAAGCGCCTCATCTCAAGACGTCCAGTAGCGACGTTTTGAACCCCCCCCCCGGGAGTTCCAGTGACCCTCTCGCTCCAGAGGGGTCACGTTGGGCGACGGCGTGACCCCTTGGAGGCACGACCTCTCGGACCGGTGCCGATGTCCGAGCCCCCCCCACCACACCCCAGCGCACTCGGACCGCCGCGTCTCTCCGTGCCCCCGTCTCGTTCATCAGGACCTCAATCACGTCCCTCGTCATCGCTTGTAGTCGCCCAAGGCCCTTTTGGCCCCCTTGCGCTTATAACCTTGAACGGCGCAAATTCAACCCCCGATTAGGTTTGGAGAGCTGAATGGAATTCAAAGGAAGCTCACAGGCAAACACCACCTTAACGTGAACCATCCCTGGGGTTTGATCTTCCCCGGAGCTCATGGTCCACTCGAAACCGCATCCACCGCACAAAGCATGGCACTATCAGATGATGATGCACAAATGGGAAAATTAAAAACTGTGGGTCATCCAGAACAGACCGTATAGTACAACATACATCGACGCAATGGCCCGATCCACAAATATGAAGGAGACATCACAGCGATGATGCACCACTCCGCTGCTCCCGATGCGGTCATCTGGGCTTGACCCACTTGCATGTGAAACTGCAGTCGTTGTCTCAGCGGCCGTACGTAAAAGATTCGTGAACCAGCACAGATAAAGCTAAAGGCGCAGCGCCCGGCAATTGCTTTGCTCGCGCGACTGCTGGCGGATGTGTTCCTCGGCGAGAAGAAGTGTTCCTTGGCTAGAAGAAGTGTTCCTCGGCTCGGAGGCAGTGCCAGAAAGTCCCTCCGGGAAAGTATTTTTTGGCAACTTTCTTCCGGGGGCCGCTGGAAAGACATCTCGGCAGAGGTGTGAGCGAGCACTCCACACTTTACCCCACCACCACCGTGACTGACTACACCTGCTGCTGTATATTTGGAGTTATCGTGNCTCTCTCTCTCTCTCTCCCCGTGGTCGCGTGGATTTTTCTCCGGGTCCTCCGGTTTTTCCCTCCACACTTTACAATCGACGTGCGTGTTTAGAGCATTTGCCCGCGATAAATGTGCACGTGATAGGCCGCTTCGTTGAGCTCTCATTTGTGGACGGCCACGATCGCTTCTGAAGAAGAGCTACAGAGCTGAGTGGAGCCTTACCTGGTGAGATAAAAAAAAATGTTTCGTTGACTTTTAGTTTGAACTTTCGGCCCGAACGTGAAACGCCAATTCAGCAACACCGAAGCCTTCGAGCGTTGATCGGTTTCCCGCGAATCCTCGTCACCTCCTGGGATGAACGGCGCTTGCGCCGGAGTGCCTCTCGAAAGGCCCTTTGACCGTGGGCAGCAGGGGCGCTCGTCCCTCCCAGAATCCTTCACTTCTCCCAGGGTCAGCTGATCCACGATGTCGTCGCTCAGCCCGTTGATGTACACGGAGCTGCCCAGGCCCGCGAGCCAATCGGAGGCGGGCTTACTGAGGCCCGCGGCGGCGCCCGCCTGCGTCGAGCCCTCCGATTGGTCGGAACGGAGGATCTGTCAAACGGAGGTGATGGGAACAGCGGTTAAAAACGTCGCCGCGTTGCGCATGTAACCGGGTGGTCCCGGCACGATGTCCGCCGTTTCGCACCACGTGCTTTGGAGCGAAACGCCAGGAATTGCCCCAGCACCACACGCGCTATCGCCCGAATGTGAAGTGCGCATGTGATGTTTAGACACACCGCACCAGGGACCCATTTATGGCTGAGTTGACCTAGGTGCCACGAGTTGACCGACTGAGTTGACTGGCAGATGCACCACCTGTGCCCCCTACTGTGCCAAATTGCTGCAATCTAGCTCTCCATCGCAAGACAAAGACGCTCCGTGTAGCCTTAACAGACTGTAGGGGCAAATGCTGTTAGCGAGCACCTGTGAAGGCCGCACGGCACACGAGGGGGTGGGTGGCCAGCACCACGCCTGACCGCCTTTGTCTCCCGAGTGGCGATGTTTACACACCGCAGGTACTCATTTGAGGCCGAGTCGCCCTAGGGAGGCCCAGGACCGGTTCAGACAATCGCCACTGGTGTTGGCCGTGAGAGACAATCGAACTCGGCTCAAAGTCGGGTTCGTAGCGCAGCGTAATAATTGCTACACCACCGCTCCCCATTGCAAAAACAAAGACAAAGATCCCCTGTGTAGCCTTCACAGACTGTAGGGGCAAGTGCTGTTAGCGAGCACCTATGAACACGGCACACGAGGGGGTGGGTGGCCAGCACCACGCCCGACCGCCTTTGTCTCCCCAGTGGCGATGTTTACACACCGCAGGTACTCATTTAAGGCTGAGTCGACCTAGGGGAGGCCCAGGACCGGTTCAGACAATCGCCACTGGTGTTGGCTGTGAGCGGGAATCGAACCCGGGTCGCCGGGTTTATAGCGCAGCGCGCTAACCGCTTCACTACCACTCCCCGTGTACGTGTGTGTGCAGTCACACACTCGCACAAAAAAAGACAAACACTCACGCCCGCAGGGCCCGGCCTCACCTGCGCGTGCGCCAGCCGCTTGTGCCAGCCTAGGTGCAGGTCGTCCAGGCTGGCCGCCACTGCCCGGGACTGCGCCCCGAGCTCTTGCGAGAAGCGGAGCACGAGCGAGGCCGGCACGGATCCGCATCCACGCTGGAACACATTGGCACCGGCTCGCCTCGGTCGCTCGCTCGGACACAAGCCCCGACGATCACCGCTCCGGTTCAGGTTTTGCAAAAATCGCAGACAATTATTATGATTTAGTAGTAGGTTTTTACCCTTTAAACTGGTACAAAACTGACACCTTTATACAAGGCATCATGTTTGCAATAACCACAACACAAGCAGTCAAAATGCAAACAAAAGGAAACAACTCTGATGATGATAATGATATGCACTGTCCTTGAAGTTTATTGGTCCACACCGAGACAGCTTTCTTAGAGCCTAGTCTCCATTGGTGTTGGACCAGATGACGCCAAAAGTCGTACAACTCATTATGATTATTGGTGTTGTTATATTTTTGTTTACAAACGTTATTCTGATGAGTATCGATTTGCAGGCCTTTGCTAGGACCGGCGCGCGACAGAACCGTCGAGCCGAAACGATCGCAGCTGGCACGTTGCTGAAACGACTTCACTTGTTGGTTGTTGTTGTGAATGTTGTGATTGTGATGTTGTGTATCACTACCCCTAATACTACCACAACCCCTATCACTACCCCAACATCTCCTTAACCGCTCCCACCTGTCACACCAAAACTACACCACCACCACCACAACGACCCCGCTCTTCATCACCCCAGCCGCCGTCACGCTTTGCAACGATTTTCATCGTCGGTAGGCAAAGCGCAAGACGACGGCCCCCGCTCGGGCGGCAGTCGAACCCGGGTGTCCCTTCCCGGCGCGGGGTCTGCGAGCGTTCACCTTCTCGGCGCACCGCTCCGCCCCCTCCCCCTCCGGCTCCCTCTGCAGCAGCATCGCCGCCAGGCCGTCGGTCGCCCAGCCGCCGCCGCCATCGCCGTCCCGCCGCTCGGCGCCGTGGGAACTGTTGGGTCGTGCGCGGCGGTGGTGGCGGTGGTGGCGGTGGTCGTGGTGGTTTCTCCCTCCAACTCCGCCGACGCTCTCCGTGCCGCCCCCGCCGCCCTCTCCAAGTCCGCCCCGGGGGGCCGCGCGGCGTCGCGGGCCCGTCGGCGTCGCCGCGCCGGTCGGCACGCTCGGCGAGGTCCACCACCTCCACCACCTCCACCACTCCGCCATCGTCGTCGACCGCGGTTCCCGGCGGCCTCCACCTCCTCCTCGTCGGCCGCGGTGTCGTCGGCTTCACGAGACGCGGCGCCCGCCGCCGGCGGCTCCGCAACGGCCTCCCCGTTGGGGTCACCACCAGCCGGATCGATCGCCCCCACCGCCACCGCCGCCGCCGCCTTGCTTCCGGCCCGTCCGAGGAGGCTGCTCCGGGCGCCTCCGCGGCCAACGTCACCGCATCGGCCGGCTCAATACGGCCGCGTCCGCCGCGGTCTGGTGAGCGGCGACGTCCTCCCCGCACGCCCCGAGGTCCTGCTGCTCGTCGCGACGACGGCGGTGGCGGTGGTGGCGGTGGTGGCGGTGGTGGTGGTGGCCGGGACTCCACCAGCGCCCCGAGTCGCCGCGGTGCGCGAGCCTCCGCTGCCACCTGCCGAACTCCAGGAGGTGCTCGATCTTCCGCACGTCGTCCAGCGACCAGGACCGCCTCGCCGGGCCCCGGGTCTCCGCGCCGACGCAGCCCCACGCGGCGGCCGGGCCGGCGCTCGGCGCGAGCCGGCCGAGAGGCACCGGACGGCCGCGCGGCGCCGCGGGTCTTCGGCGGAGCGGCCCGGCGAGCGGTGCCGGACCGCCGCCGCCAATCCTGCCGCGTCGCCGCAGAAGGCCGACGGGCCGTGGTGAGCGGCGTCTTGGTCGAACGACGCGTTCCTCTGCCGGCCGTGGTTCTCTGGCGAAAGACGCACCGGCCCTGCGGTTAGCGCGGTTGACTTACGTACAGTGGGCGTGGTGTGTGTGCGTGGGTGTGTGTGTGTGCATGCGTGGGTGTGTGTGTGCGTGGGTGTGTGCACGTGTCGTTGCGTGGATTCGTGTGTGCGTGCGTGCGTGCATGCGTATCGAATCAACTTTTATGAGAGTCATCTGATTCTCTTGTTGTGCGAGTCTCAGGAACCCCACGGCAGAGATGTAAGCCCAAGAGCCCCACAGTGAAGGTGTGAGTCTGAGTGGCCCCACGGCAGAGGTGTATTCCCAAGAGCCCCACGTGGAGGAGCGAGTCTGAGTGGCCCCACGGCGGAGGTGGCGAACCGCCCGTACCGCGGTCGTCGGCTCGCAGGAGGGCGGCGGCGGTGAGCAGCTTGGCGCGGTGCTCGTGGTCGAGGACTCCCATCTCGTCCAGGTCCTCGGCATCCAGCAGGCCCAGCGTCTCCAAGTCCTCGTAGCCGCTACGCGTCAACAGCCCCGCGTAGTCCTGCAGCGCGCCGGGAGGGGAGAGGGGCGATGATGCAAGAAGTCGCTCGCTCGCTCGCTCGGTCACAGAGCCATCCACTGACTCGCTCGATCAATGAGCGGCTCATTCACTCACTCACTCACCCACTCATTCACCCACCTACCCAGCCAGCCATTCGCTCATTTACACATTCACCCACACAGCCGCGTAGTTCTAGAGCACGCGGGGCGACTGGCACGGCCAATCGCTCGCTCCACTGACTCGCTCGATCAATGAGCGGCTCATTCACTCACTCACTCACTCACCCACTCATTCACCCACCTACCCAGCCAGCCATTCGCTCATTCACACATTCACCCACACAGCCGCGACTCACGCGGCCAATGGCTCACTCGCACAAGAATTAAAAACCTGGAAAATAATTAAATTCTTGAAAGCATCTCCCCGAACACGCCCCGCTGCTGTCATCGTGGTCGCCACCGTTATCGTCTTTATTGTCGCTGTCGTCATCGCCGTCGCTATCGTCGTCATTATCGNCCATCATCATCGTCGTCGTCATTGCCATTGTTATCACCATCGTCATCGCCGTCGTTATCACCATGGTCATCGCCGTCGTCATTGCCATCGTTATCACCATGGTCATCGCCGTCGTTATTGCAGTCGTCATCGCCGTCGTCATCGCCGTCGTCATCGCCGCCGTCATCGCCGTCGTCATCGCCGTCGTTTTCGTCGTCATTGTGAGCCGGACGGTCACCTGCAGGTGAATCCTCTCCAGCAGTTCAAACACCGTCTTGGGTTTCGTTTTTTGCGACGTGAGGAACCTTTGCTTTCCTGGCGGCAAATACATCATAACATTATTGAAAATACCATAAAACCAATTTTTATATATATACGTTAAAATGTAGTCTCCGCGTATCAGTACACGTGTGTGGTCCGTTTTCTTTATCAGTTTATTATTCGAGTTTGCGAGCGAGATTGGGGCAAGGAGTCTGCCAATGAGACCCAGAAAGTTCGAAACCGAACCAGCGTCCGCTTCTCCTGAAGACGCCCCGACGGGATGACCCCACCCGGCCTCGTCCAACACCCACGCACGCCCTGCCGCCCCGGACGACCCGTACCGCCGTCGCCCTCACCGCGTCTCCGACGGCCGCCGCCGCCACCGCGATCGGTCGCCGTCAGCCGCAGGCCCGACGCCAACTCCGCACCGGCGCCGGTGTCCGACGCCAAGCCCGGGGCGGCGGCAGCTCTGCGTGGACGCGGGAGAGAGAAGCGCGGCGGCATTAGCCGCCCCGCGCGCGAGAGCGTACATGTGCGTGTGTGCGTGTGTGCGTGTGTGCGTGTGTGCGTGTGTGTGTGTGCGTGTGCGGGTGTGTGTGAGCGTATGCGCGTGTGTGCGTGTGTGCGTGTGTGCGTGCGCGTGCATGTGTACGTGTGTGCGTGTGCGCGTGCGTATGCGTGTGTTGAACTTCTTTCGCGCCGTACGTCGGCCAACCGTGGCGCCGGCGCCCACCGCCTACACCGCCAACTACGTGCACCACCTCGGAAAACCTGCGCGAACCCTCCAGGAGCGAGCGACGTAGCGAGCGACGTAGCGAATGAGCGGGCGGGCGATCGTCCTCACCGGTGGCGTGGTTCTCCCGGTGGACGATGGCGCGCACCTCCGTGGCATGCGCGCCGGCTTTCCGCCGGTCTCGCGGCGACAATGGCGCCACGGCCGGCACGGCGGCGGCCCCCGGCGAGCGGGAGACGCCGGTGGCGGCGAGACGCTCGCCGGTCCCGCACGACCCCCGGCGACGCCGACCTCCGGCGCCCGGCGACAGGAGGAGCTTGGTGGGCGCGGGCGGCGCAGCGGTGGAATTCGCGCAGGCGGCGCCGTTCAGGCAGGAAGCGAAGTTCTCTTGACGCTCTCCCGCTTCCTCATGCGCCTCCCCCCCAACTCGGCCAGCTGCCACTGCTGCTGCTGCTGGTGGTGGTGGTGGTGGCCGTTGTTTTGGCTGTTGCCCGGCTGCTTCTCCTCCACCAGCTGCTCCTCTTCCAGAGAGAGACGCGTGCAGCGGAGGGCAACGTCGAAGTCGGATTCACGCTGTGGGGGTGAAAGAGGCAGGGCAGTTGAGTGGCGGCGGTGGCGGTAGCGGTGGCGGTGATAGTGGCGAGGCGAGCGGTGGTGTAGCGGTTAGCGCTACGCTGCGCTACGAACCCGGCAACTCAAGTTCAATTCCCGCTCATGGCCAACACCGGTGATGATTGTCTGAACCGGATCCTGGGCCTCCCTAAGTCGACTCAAATGAGTACCTGGTGCGGTGTGTAAACATCGCCACTGGGGATACAGGCGGCCGGGCGTGGTGCTGGCCACCCATCCCCTTGTGTGCTGTGCCGGCCTTCATAGGCGCTACTCGCTAAGAGCACTTGGCCCAACAGTTTGTTAAGGCTGTACGGGGGATCTTTGTCTTTGCATTTTTGGTGATGGTGCTTAGGTTATAAATCTACCGAAAATATTGAGCTTGCCAGGACAGACCACCGATCGTAGCCGTGGTCAGGAATCCAACTCAATTCCCTGGGTTCATAGCGCAGTGCGCTAAACCACTGCACCACTGCTACCATGAGATGATTATAATATTTATTCTACTGAATGTACAATGACTACAGTATAGTAATGAGAGAACACGCAAACTCCAAAAACAGCAGGTGTCAGGGTCGGGATCAAACCCACCACCTCTTGTATACCAGGCGAGGTAGTTAACATCCCACCACGGGGAGAGAGAGAAAGACATGCAAACTCCAAATATAAAGAAGGCGTCAGGGTCGGGATCGAACCCAAGGCCTCCTGTATACCAGGCGAGGTAGTTAACATCTCGCCGTGAGATGTTGCTTGCCCCAATAATGATGATGATGATGACGACGATAATGAAAACGACGGTGACAGTCTCCACACCTCTTCACAGTTCGCCTTTGCCAGCTTGGTCATGGTCTTCTTCACCGTGTCCCGCACCGACTTGACCTTCTTGCCCAGGAAGCTGTCCGGCGCCGAAGCTCGCCGATAGGGCGACTCCCGCACGGATCCGCGTCCTCCTCCTTCACCGAAGACAAAGATCCAACCACCCGCACCCACCGTGTGGCCTTAACAGACTGTTGGGACGCTGACGCGGGCCGGCGTTGTGGCACACGATGGGGTGGGTGGCCAGCACCACGCCCGGCCGCTTTTCCCTCCCGGTGGCGATGATTTTACACGCCGCAACCAGGTACTCATTTGAGGCCGAGTCGACCTAGGGAGGCCCGGATCCGGTTCGGATAACCGTCACCGGTGTTGGTGGCCGTGAGCGGGAATCGAACTCTGGTCGCCGGGGTTCGTAGCGCTGACTGCGGTGCGCCGCTGCTCGCTTGCCGAGGAAGCGCCGAGGTTTAGCAAACGGTTTCAGAACACTCATCAAATGTAACGCCACACATGGAGAACCGCAGTGCTGAAATTTATGAATGAGGAAACGGGATGGAATACTATAAACTATTAAATTATGTCTATTTTACCAGATAATTCCCACTGAGCTACACAGCTCTTTTTCATCATCACGTGTAAATGTATCGTAGCTTAAATATTCTAAACGCGTGATGTTGGTTCTTAACGTGGAGGCAAAAACCGGAGGACCCGGAGAAAAATCCACGCGACCACGGGAGAGAGAGAGAGACACGCAAACTCCAAATATACAGCAGGCGTCAGGGTCGGGATCGAACCCACGACCTCCTGTACACCAGGTGAGGTGGTTAACATGTCACCACTGGGAGAGAGAGAGACATGCAAATTCCAAATATACAGCAGGCGTCAGGGTTGGCATCGAACCCACGACCTCCTGTACACCAGGCGAGGTGGTTAACATCTCACCACTGGGAGAGAGAGAGACATGCAAACTCCAAATATACAGCAGCAGGCGTCAGGGTCGGGATCGAACCCACGACCTCCTGTATATCAGGCGAGGCAGTGAACGTCTTGGGTGGTATCAAACACTTGAGAACGTTTTTATTTAGAAGCGGCCAGTTCAGGTGATTTCGGGCGAGACCCACTGAGTTGACCCGTGACACCACGATGGTCATTACAGCCCATCCAGTTTAACATGTAGGCTTTTGCCACCAATATCATCCATAATAGAGGCTCTTGGGTTAGATCGCGTAAATATATAAATGTGTTGCTAAAACCCACCACCACCCGACACAGCCAACTAGTAAGGGTTGTCACGTAAACAGAACGTGCCAATTCGTCACTAGTACAGCAACACCGGTTGTGTGTTGGAGAGCCAAGCCACGACATTTACAATCTGAGTACGACGTTTTGCCAGTGATTACAACCAGCTTCATCAGGCAAACGCCGCTACCGTAGAAGTTTGGCAGCCGTCAGCACCGCTCGACTCACGTGTTTGACCGGCAGGGAAGGCTTCTCGTCTAGGCCCAAGGCTCCCTGCCTGCTCGGAAGATCGAATCCGTTGAAGCTGCTCGTCCTCTGCACAGTTCAGGCATGCACACGCAGATGCACACACACACACGTACCGCACGCATGTACCGTACGTAGCCAACCGTACTAATTGGAGGTGCCGGGGAAGGACAACAAACTAAACACCAAAAGCAGTTCTAATGAAATTAGTTCGTCAATCTAGACGATTTTAAAGTGCACAACTCCAGTGGCCTCCTAATATTGGAAGGAAGAGTGTGCCAGACAGCTGCACAAGTACAATAGCCACCGTTCGAGTCGACCTAGGGAGGCCCATGTTAGTGGCCTTGAGTGGGAATCGAACTCGGGTGGCCGGGATTAGTAGCGCAGCACGCTAACCGCTGCACCACCGCTCCCCATACACACACACGCACCTCTCAGGGCAAGAGTTCCGAAGCTCATCGTCACGCCGGCGTGTGATGAGGGGGGCGCAAACGACGGGCGGGGGGGGGGCGGCACTTACGGTTTTACGCTGCAGACGGCAGAGGAGGCCCTTGCGTTCCCTCCGCTCCACGGCGGCGCGGCCCGGCGAGCCGGCGTCGCCACGGAGCACCGCCAGGTCCGCCTCTACGACGGAGCCGCCGCCGCCGCTGGCGCACCCGTTGAGGTGGACCTTTCCGGGCGAGCCGTAGAGCGGAGCCGCGTGCCCGGCGCAAGCGCGGCACCCGGCGCCGCCCTCAAAGCAGCAGCCGCCGCCGCCGCTCCTCTTGAACGCGCTCTCCCGGCCAATGCCGCCGTCACCGGCGCCGATCGGTTGGCTCAAGATCCACGCCACCTCTTCTTCCACCTCCAACTCCGACCCATTCTCGTCGCCACCTCCTCCTCCTCCTCTTCTTCTTCCTGCTAAGCGGGCGCCGCCGTTGTCGTCACCGCCGATTTCCAGTGCCGGATTTCCGGAACAGATCGCCGCACCCTCCGCTCCGCCGCTCCCAAAGTCTGGTCCGCAGCTTCCGATGCCGCTGTCCCGGCAAAGGCCGCGGCCGCGCGGTGCAGCCACGGTGCCAGCACCGCAAACCGCGTGGCCGTTTTCAAAAAACACACAGTCCGCTTCGTCCTCATCGCCCATCCGCTGCTGCTGCTGCTGCTGGCATCGCTGCTGCCACTTCGACACCTCCTCCCGCTCCTCTTCCTCCACCTCGTCGCCCTCCTCCTTCTCCCCTCGTACTCCTCCAATCCCGGCTCGCGCAAGATTCCCGTGGCCACCAGCCCATTGCGGAGTTCACACGCAGCGGCCGGCTCGTAGGAGGAGCAGAGGAGGCGACGGAGGTGCATGCGTCGCCGCGCTTCGTGGATTTCCTCCAGGGACACCACGAAGGTGCCCTGGGGTGGCTCGGCGGACGGCTCCCTGGCCTGGGACGCCTGCAGGGGACACGCGCACACCGGGGTGGTGGGGGTAGCGTTTTATCTCACGCTCTCTCCGTCCCTCCGAGGGTCAGCCACTCACGCGAGTCTTTGTTTAGACCGGAGGAATCCGACGAGCTGCGAAAGTCTTTTTCACAGAGGCACGGTGTGGTGGGTTTAGCGCAACGACACTGGGGCCAGATCTCGGTTACAACGAATCAACTCCTGGTGATGGCAGTTCTCGGACAGGTGGGCAAGCCTTGTGGGTGGGCGGGTGAGTGAGAGGGTGAATCAACGGGTGAATGATCAACTGAGCGAGTTGGTGGGTGTCCGCACGTGGTGCTCGCTCGCCAACCATCGGTGCTACTCGCGAACGAAAGTTCCCCAACAGTCTGTTAAGGCTATGCGGGGGTCTTTGTCTTTGGGTGAGTGGGTGGATGGGTGATCAAACCCCGGACACATTTCTCAGTCAGCGCCAGGTCCATTATCAAAGCAGTGCAGTATTTTGCGATAAGGTTCAACACAATAGCAGTGACGGATATCTGTACAAATCACTTGCTGACCTCCCCGAAAACAGATGCCAATTGGTCGACGGCTCTTGAATGTACAACAACACATTATTTGGCAAAATGGGATCTTTTTGCCAGTATCAACTAAAAACAAGAATCGGTTGTACCCTTTCTGGCAATAAAACAGGTGTTAAGATGTTCAAACAGCAAATAGAAACGTTTTTATTTTTCGATTTAAAGGTTTCGTGACTGCAGGGATTCATCTTCTTGGTTCTTTCGGTAAAGTCACGTAGAAGGGAAATAATAAAAATAAAACAATAAAATACAATTCTCACGACGTTTTGGCCACAACGCAAGCAGCCGTGCTCAGGTAAAGAACAGGGCTGTCTTTCCGACAGCCCTGTTCTTCACCTGAGGACGGCACAACACAAGCAGTCAGAGTTGTTTCTTTTTTTTGCATTTTGACTGCTTGTGTTGTGGTTATTGCAAACATGATCCCTTGTATAAAGTGTCAGTTTTTGTACCAGTTGAACGGGTAAAAACCTATTACCAGAGGTGTGGACTCGAGTCATGTGACTTGGACTCGAGTCAGACTCGAGTCATGAATTTGATGACTTCAGACTCGACTTGGACTTGCATAACAATGACTTTGTCCCACCTCTGCCTATTACTACATTTTGCCACTGGTAAAGAAGATGTCTCATAGTGTAAATTATTAAACTTCTCAAAGCACGAGGTTTTCAAACCTCCGGATGTGACGCTCACCACGTGACCGGGCGTCTCAAGGACCCGGACGCGCCCCCACATAGGCGTCCCGCTCGGTGCCTGTCCCCGCGCGCAGAACCGGGGTCCTTCTGGGCGTAGCGGGCGTCCAGCGAGGCGGCGAGGGGTCTACGGGGTCACGACCTCGCCGGATTTCGGGCGTCGAGCAGAGCGAACGGACGTGCGGGAGGACGGGAGGAGAGACGGCGGCTGCTCCAGGCGACAGGAGGAAGAGGAGGCGGGGGCCTGCTGGGGGGCTCCTCGTATTCAGGCAGCGCCGAGGGCAGCCCCGGGGTCCTGAGGCGGCCTTCCCAGGTGTAGACTGCAGAGCACGTGGTGCAGAGAGGCATGGGCAGAGATCGCAACCGGTATCCGGTACCCGGCTACCCGTACCCTGCCCATAGACTCAACACTGCCCATAGATCAACACTGCCCATAGACTCAACACTGCTCATAGACTCAACACTGCCCATAGACTCAACACTGCCCATAACTCAACACTGCCCATAGATTCAACACTGCATCATAGACTCAACACTGCCCATAAACTCAACACTGCCCATAGACTCAACACTGCCCATAAACTCAACACTGCTCATAGACTCAACACTGCCCATAAACTCAACACTGCCCATAGACTCAACACTGCCATAGACTCAACACTGCCCATAAACTCAACACTGCCATAGACTCAACACTACCCATAGACTCAACACTGCTCATAGACTCAACACTGCACCATAACTCAACACTGCCCATAGACTCAACACTACCCATAGACTAAACACTGCCCATAGACTCAACACTGCCCATAGACTCAACACTACCCATAGACTCAACACTGCCCATAGACTCAACACTGCCCATAGACTCAACACTACCCATAGACTCAACACTGCCCATAGACTCAACACTACCATAGACTCAACACTACCCATATACTCAACACTGCCCATAGACTCAACACTACCATAGACTCAACACTGCCCATAGACTCAACACTGCCCATAGACTAACACTGCCCATAGACTAACACTGCCCATAGACTCAACACTGCCAAAGACTCAACACTGCCCATAGACTCAACACTGCCCATAGACTCAACACTACCATAGACTAAACACTGCACCATAGACTCAACACTACCCATAGACTCAACACTGCCCATAGACTCAACACTACCCATAGACTCAACACTGCCCATAGACTCAACACTGCCCATAGACTCAACACTGCCCATAGACTCCACACTACCCATAGACTCAACACTACCCATAGACTAAACACTGCCCATAGACTCAACACTGCCCATAGACTTAACAACGCCCATAGACTCAACACTGCCCATAGACTAAACACTGCACAATAGACTCAACACTACCCAAAGACTCAACACTGCCCATAGACTCAACACTGCCCATAGACTCAACACTACCCATGGAGTCATGGGTAGTGTTGAGTCTATGGGTATGAGTCTATGCATAGACCAACACTACCATAGACTCAACACTGCCCATAGACCATCACTACACCAGCACTGCCATAGACTCAACACTACCCATAGACTCAACACTACCCATAGACTCAACACTACCACCACCACCATCACTACCACCATCACTACCACCACCACCGTCACTACCACCACTACCACCATCACTACCACCACCACTACCATCACCGTCACGACCACTACCACCATCATCATCACCACCACCGTCACTACCACCACCATCACTACCACCACCATCACTACCACCACCANTCTCACTACCACCACCACCGTCACTACCACCACTACTACCACCACCATCACTACCACCACCATCACTAACCACCATCACTACCACCACCACTATCATTAACCACCATCACTACCACCACCATCACTACCACCACCACTATCATTAGACACCACCATCACTACCACCACCATCACTACCACCACCATCACTACCACCACCACTATCATTAACACCACCATCACTACCACCACCACTACCACTACTGCCACCAGTACCACGGCAGTCCCGCCCAGCCCGTACCGTCCGCGTAGCAGGAGGATGAGGATGAGGCGCCCCGTGTCCCTCCTCCACCTTGACGAGCTGTCGGTGCGGGGGGCCGTGCGGAGTCGCCCCCGCCGCCGCCGCCGTCGCCACCGTCGCCTTGTGCAGCCGCACAAACCGCTCGGCCGCCGTCACCGCGAGGCCCCCCCAACGCACTCGCAGGCCCCCTCGCCTGCACGACACCCACAGCACCGGGGGGGGGGGGGGGGCAACGCAGCGCGTCGTCAGCCAGCGCTCGTTGTCGAACTGGGGTCGTTCGCTTCGCGGCGCGGTCGAAGGCCGGCACGGCGCACGAGGGGTTGGGTGGCCGGCACCACGCCCGGCCGCCTTTGTCTCCCCGGTGGGCGACGTTTACACACCGCACCAGATACTCACTTGAGGCCGAGTCGACCTACAAAGGCAAAGATCCCCCGTATAGCCTTGCATAATTTTGGGGCAAGTGCGGTTAGTNAGATGCATCATGAAGGCTGCACGGCACACTGAGGGGGGTGGGTGGCCAGCACCACGCCCGGCCGCCTTTGTCTCCCCAGTGCTAGCGATGTTTACACACCGCAACCTTACACAGACAAACAGATAGACAAGCCAGGAATGGCATCGCTGTGGACTGAGCGACTCCGACACGGCCATTGTGGCTACGCGTGTAGCAGCTTCATGTGTAGTAGCAATACCGCCCATACGTGTCGTGATGCCGTCACAAACCCTCAATGGTTTCAAACTTCACTCACACCGCTGACGNTGTCTTATCGGCGAAAGTGGCCTCCTCCCCCACACCCCCCTGAGCTGAACGCGCGATGTTGATTCTAAATGGATCGACCTCCCGTACAGCAGGCGAGGTCGTGAGCGTCCCACGCGTCACGGGGCTGCACGTGGCACGCGTCACGTGGCCCTCACGCGTCACGGGGCTGTCACGTGGCTCTCACGCGTCACGTGGCCCTCACGCGTCACGGGGCTGTCACGTGGTTCTCACGCGTCACGTGGCTCTCACGCGTCACGTGGCCCTCACGCGTCACGGGGCTNTCACGCGTCACGTGGTGCTCACGCGTCACGGGGCTGTCACGCGTCACGTGGTGCTCACGCGTCACGGGGCTGTCACGCGTCACGAGGCTGTCACGTGGCCATCACGCGTCACGGGGCTGTCACGTGGCTCCATGCGTCACGTGGCCCTCACGCGTCACGGGGCTGTCACGCGTCACGGGGCTCTCACGTGGCACGGGGAGTCGCGGGCTGCGCACGCGTCACGTGGCTCTCTCGCTCCTCCGCGCCACCGCACGGCGGTGTAGAGTCTCGTACTCCTCCAGCTGTGGAGAGAGCATGGTCGGGGAGGGGGAAAGGTGATGTCACGTCGTCGTGATCGTCGTCGATATCAATGACGATGATGTAACATCTATGATGGGAGTGAGGTCAATAGCGATGATGGGAGGGAATTGTAATGATGATGCGTGGTGATGAGATATTATCGGTGGCGGTGATGAGGTGATGGTCGTGTTGATGGTGATGATAATGGGGATGATGTTAATGATGGTGGCGGTGATGATGTTCAGGATGATGGTATAGTGCTGATGGTGATATTATCGGTGGCGGTGATGAGGATGATGGTCGTTTTGATGGTGATGATAACGGGGATGATGCTAGTGACGGTGGCCGTGATGATGTTCAGGATGATGGTGATGGTATCGTGCTGATGGTGATATTCTCATTGGTGACGATGACAATGATGATGATNGTGGTGGTGGTGATGGTGGACTCACCGAGCGAGTGCCTGGTGATGGTCATTCGTCGATCTTCACCATGGTCATCAGCTCGATGCGATCGTCATCGCTCATTGTGATGTCACTGGCAACGAAGTTCACAGCCCCGCACGCTACACAGACACGCGAAGGCAAAGACAAAGATCCCCCTCCCTACCGTGTAGCCTTCACAGACTTTCGGGGCAAGTGCTGCGAGTTGCACCCATGAAGGCCGGCAACTGTGGCACGCGAGTGAGTGAGCGATCAGCTGGTGGGTGGGCCAGTGAGTGATTCGGTGAGTAGGTGAGCGAGCGAGCTGGTGGGTGGGCGAGTGAGTGATTCGGTGAGTAGGTGAGCGAGTGGGCGAGTGAGCTGGTGGTGGGCGAGTGAGTGATTGGTGAGTAGGTGAGCGAGTGGGTGAATGAGCTGGTGGGTGGGTTAGTGAGTGATTGGGTGAGTAGGTGAGCGAGTGGGCGAGTGAGCTGGTGGGTGGGCGAGTGAGTGATTGGGTGAGTAGGTGAGCGAGTGGGTGAATGAGCTGGTGGGTGGGTTAGTGAGTGATTGGTGAGTAGGTGAGCGAGTGGGCGAGTGAGCTGGTGGGTGGGCGAGTGAGTGATTGGGTGAGTAGGTGAGCGAGTGGGTGAATGAGCTGGTGGGTGGGTTAGTGAGTGATTGGGTGAGTAGGTGAGCGAGTGGGCGAGTGAGCTGGTGGGTGGGCGAGTGAGTGATTGGGTGAGTAGGTGAGCGAGTGGGTGAATGAGCTGGTGGGTGGGTTAGTGAGTGATTGGGTGAGTAGGTGAGCGAGTGGGCGAGTGAGCTGGTGGGTGGGCGAGTGAGTGATTGGGTGAGTAGGTGAGCGAGTGGGTGAATGAGCTGGTGGGTGGGTTAGTGAGTGATTGGGTGAGTAGGTGAGCGAGTGGGCGAGTGAGCTGGTGGGTGGGCGAGTGAGTGATTGGGTGAGTAGGTGAGCAAGTGGGCGAGTGAGCTGGTGGGTGGGCGAGTGATTGGGTGAGTAGGTGAGCGAGTGGGCGAGTGAGCTGGTGGTGGGCTAGTGAGTGATTGAGTGAGTAGGTGAGCGAGTGGGCGAGTGAGCTGGTGGGTGGGTTAGTGAGTGATTGGGTGAGTAGGTGAGCGAGTGGGCGAGTGAGCTGGTGGGTGGGCCAGTGAGTGATTGGGTGAGTAGGTGAGCGGTGAGCTGGTGGGTGGGCGAGTGAGTGATTCGGTGAGCAGGTGAGCGAGTGGGCGAGTTAGCTGGTGGGTGGGTTAGTGAGTGATTGGGTGAGTAGGTGAGCGAGTGGGCGAGTGAGCTGGTGGGTGGGTTAGTGAGTGATTGGGTGAGTAGGTGAGCGAGTGGCGAGTGAGCTGGTGGGTTGACTAGTGAGTGATTGAGTGAGTAGGTGAGCGATCAGCTGGTGGGTGGGCTAGTGAGTGATTTGGTGAGTAGGTGAGCGAGTGGGTGAGTCAGCTGTTGGGTGGGCCCGTGAGTGATTGGGTGAGTAGGTGAGCGAGTGGGCGAGTGAGCTGGTGAGTGGGCTAGTGAGTGATTGAGTGAGTAGGTGAGCGAGTGGGCGAGTGAGCTGGTGGTGGGCCAGTGAGTGATTGGGTGAGTAGGTGAGCGAGTGGGCGAGTGAGCTGGTGGGTGGGCCAGTGAGTGATTGGGTGAGTAGGTGAGCGAGTGGGCGAGTGAGCTGGTGGGTGGCCAGTGAGTGATTGAGTGAGTAGGTGAGCGAGTGGGCGGGTGGGTGGCGAGTGTGTGATTGGGTGAGTAGGTGAGCGAGTGGGCGAGTGAGCTGGTGGGTGGGCGAGTGAGTGATTGGGTGAGTAGGTGAGCGAGTGGGCGAGTGAGCTGGTGGGTGGGCCGTGAGTGATTGAGTGAGTAGGTGAGCGAGTGGGTGAGTAAGCTGGTGGTGGGCTAGAGAGTGATTGGGTGAGTAGGTGAGCGAGTGGGCGAGTGAGCTGGTGGGTGGCCAGTGAGTGATTGAGTGAGTAGGTGAGCGAGTGGGCGAGTGAGCTGGTGGTGGGCCAGTGAGTGATTGGGTGAATAGGTGAGCGAGTGGGCGAGTGAGCTGGTGGGTGGGCTAGTGAGTGATTGAGTGAGTAGGTGAGCGAGTGGGCGAGTGAGCTGGTGGGTGGGCCAGTGAGTGATTGAGTGAGTAGGTGAGCGAGTGGGCAAGTGAGCTGGTGGTGGGCTAGTGAGTGATTGGTGAGTAGGTGAGCGAGTGGGCGAGTGAGCTGGTGGGTGGGCCAGTGAGTGATTTGGTGAGTAGGTGAGCGAGTGGGTGAGCGATCAGCTGGTGGGTGGGCCAGTGAGTGATTGGGTGAGTAGGTGAGCAAGGGTGCGAGTTAGCTGGTGGGTGGGCTAGTGAGTGATTGAGTGAGTAGGTGAGCGAGTGGGCGAGTGAGCTGGTGGGTGGGTTAGTGAGTGATTGGGTGAGTAGGTGAGCGAGTGGGTGAGTAGGTGAGCGAGTGGGCGAGTGAGCTGGTGGGTGGGCGAGTGAGTGATTGGGTGAGTAGGTGAGCGAGTGGGCGAGTGAGCTGGTGGGTGGGCGAGTGAGTGATTGGGTGAGTAGGTGAGCGAGTGGGCGAGTGAGCTGGTGGGTGGGCCAGTGAGTGATTGGGTGAGTAGGTGAGCGAGTGGGCGAGTGAGCTGGTGGGTGGGTTAGTGAGTGATTGGGTGAGTAGGTGAGCGAGTGGGCGAGAGAGCTGGTGGTGGGCGAGTGAGTGATTTGGTGAGTAGGTGAGCGAGTGGGCGAGTGAGCTGGTGAGTGGGCTAGTGAGTGATTCGGTAAGTAGGTGAGCGAGTAGGTGAGTGAACTGGTGAGTGGGCTAGTGAGTGATTGGGTGAGTAGGTGATTGAGTGGGCGAGTGAGCTGGTGGGTGGGCTAGAGAGTGATTGGGTGAGTAGGTGAGCGAGTGGGCGAGTGAGCTGGTGGGTGGGCCAGTGAGTGATTGGGTGAGTAGGTGAGCGAGTGGGTGAGCGATCAGCTGGTGGGTGGGCCAGTGAGTGATTGGGTGAGTAGGTGAGCGAGTGAGCTGGTGAGTGGGCTAGTGAGTGATTGGGTGAGTAGGTGAGCGAGTGGGCGAGTGAGCTGGTGGGTGGGCCAGTGAGAGATTTAGTGAGTAGGTGAGCGAGTGGGCGAGTAAGCTGGTGGGTGGGCTAGTGAGTGATTGGGTGAATAGGTGAGCGAGTGGGCGAGTGAGCTGGTGGGTGGGCGAGTGATTGATTGGGAGCTGGTGGATGGGCGAGTGAGTGATTGGGTGAGTAGGTGAGCGAGTGGGCGAGTGAGCTTGTGGTGGGCTAGTGAGTGATTGGGTGAGTAGGTGAGCGAGTGGGCGAGTGAGTTGGTGGGTGGGCAAGTGATTGGGTGAGTAGGTGAGCGAGTGGGCGAGTGAGCTGGTGGGTGGGCCAGTGAGTGATTGGGTGAGTAGGCGAGCGAGTGGGCGAGTGAGCTGGTGAGTGGGTTAGTGAGTGATTGGGTGAGTAGGTGAGCGAGTGGGCGAGTGAGCTGGTGAGTGGGCCAGTGAGTGATTGGGTGAGTAGGTGAGCGAGTGGGCGAGTGAGCTGGTGGGTGGGCCAGTGAGTGATTGGGTGAGTAGGTGAGCGAGTGGGTGAGTGAGCTGGTGGGTGGGCCAGTGAGTGATTGGGTGAGTACGTGAGCGAGTGGGCGAGTGAGCTGGTGGGTGGGCCAGTGAGTGATTTGGTGAGTAGGTGAGCGAGTGGGTGAACGATCAGCTGTTGGGTGGGCCAGTGAGTGATTGGGTGAGTAGGTGATTGAGTGGGCGAGTGAGCTGGTGGGTGGGCAAGTGAGTGATTTGGTGAGTAGGTGAGCGAGTGGGCGAGTGAGCTGGTGGGTGGGCCAGTGAGTGATTGGGTGAGTAGGCGAGCGAGTGGGCGAGTGAGCTGGTGAGTGGGTTAGTGAGTGATTGGGTGAGTAGGTGAGCGAGTGGGCGAGTGAGCTGGTGGGTGGGCCAGTGAGTGATTGGGTGAGTAAGTGAGCGAGTGGGCGAGTGAGCTGGTGGGTGGGCCAGTGAGTGATTGAGTGAGTAGGTGAGCGAGTGGGTGAGTGAGCTGGTGGGTGGGTTAGTGAGTGATTGGGTGAGTAGGTGAGCGAGTGAGCTGGTGAGTGGGCCAGTGAGTGATTGGGTGAGTAGGTGAGCGAGTGGGCGAGTGAGCTGGTGGGTGGGCCAGTGAGTGATTGGGTGAGTAGGTGAGCGAGTGGGTGAGTGAGCTGGTGGGTGGGCCAGTGAGTGATTGGGTGAGTAGGTGAGCAAGTGGGCGAGTTAGCTGGTGGGTGGGCTAGTGAGTGATTGAGTGAGTAGGTGAGCGAGTGGGTGAGCGATCAGCTGTTGGGTGGGCCAGTGAGTGATTGGGTGAGTAGGTGAGCGAGTGGGTGAGCGAGTGGGTGAGCTAGTGAGCGTGGGGCGAGTGCACAAGTAAGCGTGCGGGTGAGCGAGTGGGCGAGTGAGTTGGTGGGTGGGCTAGTGAATAATTGGGTGAGTAGGTGAGCGATCACTGGTGGGCGGGCGAGCGAGTGGGTGAGCGAGTGGGTGAGCGTGGACAATCGGAGGTGGACGCGGCACCTTTGTGTGGGGAGTCGATGCGAGCCGGTTTGTTCCTGGGCTCTTGCTTGGAGTCCGCGTCGGGGTGCGGTTCGGCGTGCGGGTCGGGGTGCGTTGCAGCGTCTGCCAGAACGACTTCCCCTTCTTCTTAACTTCCGACTTCGCTTCTGGGAGGGAGGGTGAGTGAGTGGGTGGTTAGGTGGGTGGGCGGGTGGGTGAGTGGGTGGGTGAGTGGGCGTGTGGGCGGGTGAGTGGGTGGGTGGGTGAGTGGGTGAACGAGTGGGTGGGTAGGTGAGTGGACGGGCGAGTGGGTTGGTGGGTGAGTGGGCGGGTGAGTGGGTGGGTGAGTGGGTGAGTGAGTGGGTGGGTGACTGGGTGAGTGCGGATGGGTGAGTGGGTGGGTAGGTGATTGGGTGAGTGAGTGGGTATGTGAGTAGGTGGGTAAGTGAGTGGGCGGGTGAGTGAGTGGATGGGTGGGCGAGTGGGTGGGTGAGTGGGTGGGTGAGCGGTGAGTGGATGGGTGGGCGAGTGAGTTGGTGGTTGGGTGAGTGGGTGGACAAGTAAGTTAGTGGGTGGGCGGGCGAGTGGGTTGGTAGGTGAGTGGGCGGGTGAGTGAGTGGATGGGTGGGCGAGTGGGTGGGTAGGTGAGTGGGCGGGTGAGTGAGTGGGCGAGTGGATGAGTGGGCGGTGGGTGAGTGGGTGGGTCAAGACCTCCACCCAAGACCATCTCTTAAACTAAAGCAGCCCCTGGATGGCCTACAATGACGATTGGGGCAAGTGCTGTGAGCGAACACCAATTAAGGATGCAGGCAAGATGGCACTAGAGCAGTGGTCTTCACTCGTTTTCAAAGGGGGGGGGGCACTTCCGCCGATGAGACATTGTCAGTGTGACGAGGGCCGCCACACGTTTCAAACCATCGGGGGTTTGATGGCGGCACGACGACGACGAGAATGATGATGATGGTGATGGGGTGGTGTTCTCACTTGTTGTGTGATTGTCGGGGGGCCGAACGTCAGGGGCCGCACTAAAGGCCATCACGGACCGCGAGTGGCCGCACTGGGCCTTACAATGAAGACCGCTGTCCATGGAGACTCGTGGAGTTTCATGAACATATTAAAAGCGCGCAAGTCGGGATAAAAACCGGGACAGGTGGGAGGGAGGAAAGACCCAAAACATTGAACAGTAAAACAAAAAATGTGTTTTAATATATAACGGCTCTTCGGGCAGTCTGCGACATCTGTGCCGTTCTCATTACAGCTGCCAGGGTCACGGGGTCACGGAGCCCTCTCCGCTCAAACGAGAGCTCCGTGTCACTCATCTCCCTGCGCCAGGCCGCTGGAAATTCCAAAAATAGCCGCTCGCTCACTCGCTCGCCCGCTCATCGTCCTCTCGTCCTCTGGCCCGCCCGTTCGCTCACCCGTAGCCTCCTCTTGCGACGCGAACTTCTGAAGGCCGGACCTGGCCAGAGGGAAGGTGAAGAAACGTCGACGGCGCTCTCCGATTAGCGCGGTGAAAAAAGCATGATCAAGGTCGGGTGGAGGTGAAAACGCCCGCGTGTGTTTAGCGGGAGCAGGGGAAAAATCTAAACGTATATCTATATATACACTGGGTGCTTAAAAAATATGTTAATACTGATATGGCACTGTCGTTTTTAATGGAAAGAGAACGGATAATAACACACAGTAACATCTTCTTGGTTCTTTGGGTAAAGTCACGTAGAAGGGAAATAATAAAGTAATAAAAATAAAACATAATAAAATAATTCTCACGACGTTTCGGCCACAACGCAAGCAGCCGTCCTCAGGTGAAGACCAGGTCTGTCGGGGAGACAGCGTCTGAATGAAACACCATCTCGCTTGGAGCGTATATTTAAGCTGGGTTGGAAGGGGAAGAGCGCCTTGACAAAATAATTTGCATATCAAGGCGCTCTTCACCTGAGGACGGCTGCTTGCGTTGTGTTCGAAACGTCGTTAGAATTATTTTATTATGTTTTATTTGTATTATTTTATTATTTCCCTTCTACGTGACTTTACCGAAAGAACCAAGAAGATGAATCCCTGCAGTCACGAAAGCTTTAAATCGAAAAAATACACAGGGTGCTTTAGAAAAATGTTAACACTGATATGGCACTGTTGTTTTTAATGGAAAAAGAACGGATAACACCACACCGTAACATGATGGCAAATGTGATGTTCATAGCTTCAAAAAGTCAAAGATATCCGCCATCGTTGTCAACACGTGCTGGAATCTTCTCCGGTGGTCTGTAGAGCCCGAAGGCAGCACGTGTCTCGTGGAGTTCTCCAGAAGTGTTCACATTTTGTCAAAGCGACCCGCATATAACGCATGTAACGCAAACTCGTCTCTCTGATGTTTGGGTGACACGGCCAAAGGGTTCGTGAGTGGATTCCCTTTCCTATCCCGCGCCCGTTGCAGAAGTTTGGGGTTAGCCCGAGCCCACGCGCGTTCGGAACGCGTGGCCCGGATATGTTAACTACCTCGCCTGGTGTACAGGAGGTCGTGGGTTTGATCCCGACCCTGACGCCTGCTGCTGTATATTTGGAGTTTGCGTCTCTCTCGCTCATCATCATCATCACGGTGGCTAGGAGATGTTAACTACCTCTCCTGGTATACAGGAGGTCGTGGTTCGATCCCGACTCTGACGCCTGCTGTATGTTTGGATTTTGCGTGTCTCTTTCTCTCCTCGTAGTCGCGTGGATTTTTCTCCGGTCCTCCGGATTTTCTACCCTCCACATTTAGAATCGACATCACGCGGTTCGAGTATCCTGTGCTGCTACACGTTTCCACGTGATGAAGATGATGATGAAGATGAATATATAAGCCGCTTGGCTGAGCGATCATTCGTGATATCCGGGGTCGCTTCTGAAGAAGAGCTGCAGACTTCGCTGGGGCCTTGTCTGGTGAAATNAAAAAAAAACTTGTAACAAAAAAAAAGTTTATTTTATAATTGAAATAGCCGCGCGTTTTCCCTTTCTTCTTAACACTCGAATCTTCGAGCAAAAGCGCGCGATGCTCCTTTAATAGACTAGCTTGACAGCTTGTTAAAATTAATGGTGTGTGTGTGAGAGAGGGGGAGTAAGAGGGGAGTGAGTGAGGGGGGAGTGAGGGGGGAGTGAGAGAGACAGAGAGGGGAGAGACAGAGAGGGGGAGTGAGAGGGCAACTCACTTGCGCTCCATCTCCGGGGTTGATGCCGCGCTCCGAAATCCCAGCGACTCCTGCAAACCGTCGGGGGTGGGCGAGGGGGTAGGTGGATGTCACCGAGAGCCACTCGCTGGACCAGCTCGCACGTCGCCGCCTTCCCTCTGCCAGGTACCCACCCCCCCTCGCTCTTGCCGCACACACGCGACCANCCCCCCCCCCGAACATCGAGGTCTGAATCAGCGGGGGAGGGAGGGAGGGGGGCGAGGTGGGTGCTGGACGGGCCCCGTACCGCCGAATCAAACGTCGTTTTGGTCCAGCCGAGTTTACATCCCCCCCCCCGCACCTTGCCCCCACCATNCCCCCCACCCCCCCGCACCTTGCCCCACCATGCCCCCCTCCCACCCCGCCCCCACCATCCCCCCACCCCGCCCCCACCATCCCCCCACCCCGCCCACCACCCCCCACCCGCCCCCACCATGCCCCCACCCCCCCGCACCTTGCCCCACCACCCCCCACCCCGCCCCCACCATGCCCCCACCCCGCCTCCACCATCCCCCCACCTAACCCCACCACCCCCCACCCCGCCCCCACCATGCCCCCACCCCGCCTCCACCATCCCCCCCACCTCACCCCCACCACCCCCACCCCGCCCCCACCATGCCCCAGCCCCGCCCGCCCCCACCATCCCCCCACCCCCCCGCACCACCCCCACCCGCCCCCACCATCCCCCCCACCCCCCCACCATCCCCACCAATCCGAGAGGAGCCGGAGACGTTCCCTGGTGATGGTGGGTGGGGGTGATGCAATCTTCTCGAGCGGAGCCCCCCACACATCTGGACCCCCCCCCACGCAGCCCCCCCCCCCCCCCCCCCCCCCGCCCCCGATCGTGTCTTTTTTTGTAACTCTTTGCTATCGTAACATTCTGACCCCGTGCCCCTCACTGGACATCTGTGAAAAAGAGCTTCACAGCTCATCGGATTCCTCCTCCCGCACTATGAAATACTGATTCTGAATTTACATCACAACGACGACGACACCAGCGACCCGAGTTGCGGAAGGCGACGGAGCAGAACAATAAGAACAAGTATAACCCGTAAAAACAAAGTTTTTCACTATAAATCCTTTATATGCGTGGCGGCTAGAGTCCTCTCGTCCTCTGGCTTGAGATGGCTGCCACCTATGGGTCAGATGATTGTCTGCAGTATTAAACAATTGGTAATTAAATATTTAATTTGTTTCCCTAAACAGTGTAAAATTTTGGAAAAATTTTTCACAAACGTTAATTGTCTCGCACAACGAGTCTGTGTGGAAAATGTCAGCTCGATTGGATCACGGGAAGTGGGTTAAAAAACGACCGAAAGATTTGCACGGTCGTAAGCAAGCAAGCACGCAAGCACGCAAGCAAGCAAGCAAGCGAACTTAATATAAAGGATTTAAAAATACTAAAGCGGTTACCTCCATCTGTGTGCGGTAAACATCGACTCCCTGTTCACAGCAGCCCCTCGGCTCCTCCTGCGGGACACGAACAACAGCTGTCGCGGCCGTCGGTAGCTTCGGATGATGAACTTTTTCGCACCGTACGTTGCCGGCCGCGCTAGTCGAAGGTCCGAGTATGTAACGTTGAATTTCTTTCACACCACACGCAGCAAACCGCGCTAATCGGAGATGCGAGTATGTTCGTGCGTTGGACTTCTTTCGCGCCGTACGTAGCCAACCGTGTTAATTGGAGTGCGCNGGGGGAAGGTTAACAAACAAGACAACAACAACAAAAACAACAACAAAAAGCAGTTCTAAAGAAATGCTTTGTCAATTATCTAGATGATGATTTAAAAGGGCATCACAGCTTCCCGGTGCCTACCTAACATCTGGAAGAGAAGAGCGTTCCAGACGGCCGTAGAAGCAGCGCGTCTGAAAGCGCCGTGCGATGCCGATACGGTGACCACCGCCTTGGTTCCATGGCTGAGCCAAACGCCGCTGCTGCTGCTGCTGCTGCTGCTGCTACTGCTGCTGCTGCTGCTGCCGCTACTGCTGCTGCTGCCGCTACTACTGCTGCTGCTACTACTGCTGCTACTGCTGCTGGTGCTACTGCTGCTGCCACTGCTGCTACTGCTGCTGCTGCTGCGATGACCAAAGGAGTTCACGTGACGATGGTGAAGCTCCTGATGAGACATCTGAACCCTGGGTCACGTGTACCGCTGCTACTCAGCCCGTTTGGCCTGGTCTTCCGTTACTAAATAGAAAGAGCTGCTCGGCTCAATGGGGCCCGCCCGATATAAACTGCCCGACCGAATTGGCTGAAACATCTTTATATGTGTAGAAGCGCAGAGCTCGGGCAATGGTTGGTGCGCCGCCTGTTACCACCACGTGGCTGCCGCTGCCTCCCCGCTCCTCCTCTGTGGTTCCCTCTCTCTCTCTCGAGTCGACCTCTGTCTCTCTCTGATCATCCTCCTCTGATCCCTCTCTCTCTGAGTCATCCTCTCTCTCTGAGTCGTCCTCTCTCTCTCTGAGTCGTCCTCTCTCTCTCTCTGAGTCGTCTCTCTCTCTCTCTCTCTGGTCGACCTCTCTCTCTGAGTCGTCCTCTCTCTCTCTGAGTCGTCCCCTCAATCTTTTGNCTTCATCATAACAACATTTTTTAGCAGTACCAGCTTTGCCTCTCAAACAAAAACTGAGAGCGTCCTCTCTCGCACAACCCGGGGACGTGCTTCGTTTTCATTGGCAGCCCTGAAGACGAAAGGAAATTCCACGTTCCGATTTTGCTTGAGACCCACTGGTCACCCTGGGCAAAATCGATGCCTCACGCACCGCCACCACTGTGAACCTCCTGAATGAGCGGGACAATCGCACCCAGGTCAGTCCTGGGAGCAGGTCGTGGGACAGCGGGCGGCAGTGTTGCACCCAGATGGACGTTTCGAAGGAGCGATCTGGGGGTGACCTCTGGCCTAGTGGCGACCTTGGGATGACCTTCGGGTGACATTGGGACAACAGACACGACTAAGAAGTGTCTAGGATGACTTGTTGGCGGCTTGGGGTGACCTTGACGTGACCCAGAGAAGACCGAGGAGTGACCTACTGGCGGTCTTGGAAGGGACCTTTGGGTGACCTTGGGTGATCTAGAGTGACCTAGAATTACCTAGGGTGACCTAGTAGTGGTCTTGGCGGTGACCTTGGGGTTGACCTTTGGAGTGACCTTTGGGCGGCTGTCACCTCGAGCTCCGAGTCGCGAGCGAGGCTCCGGGCTCGCAGCTCCTCCAGCCGCTGGCGACGTCTGCGGAGTGGACGTGGAAGTAGTCCGCGTAGCTCCTCGCAAGCTCATCCAGACACCCGCGGGGGTCGCCCTGGGAGAGACACGAGGAGGAGGAGGAGGAGGGGACGAGTTTGTGTGAGCAGATGATGCAAAAATAATAATAACAAACAAATATCTTCTTGGTTCTTTCGGTAAAGTCACGTAGAAGGGAAGTAATAAAATAATAAAATTAAACATAATGAAATCATTCTCACGACGTTTCGGCCACAACGCAAGCAGCCGTCCTCAGGTGAAGAACAGGTCTGTCGATAAGACAGCGTCTGTCTTTCCGACAGACCTGTTGCTTGCGTTGTGGCCGAAACGTCGTGAGAATTATTTTATTGCTTTTTTATTATTATTTATTATTTCCCTTCTACGTGACTTTACCGAAAGAACCAAGAAGATGAATCCCTGCAGTCACGAAAGCTTGAAATCGAAACAAACAAACAAACAACAGCAGCGTCGGCTGGCGACTTCCAGGGAGCTCACTCGAGGAGTGTTACTCTTTGGTTCTTTCGGTAAAGTCAAGTCGGTAGAAAAATAAAACAATAAAATAAAAAAACATATCACGACTTTTTTCCGCCTGAGGACGACCGCTTGTGTTACGATCAAAACGTCGTGATTTCTTATTTTTTAGTTTTATTTTAAGTTGTCTACCCTACGTGACTTCACCGAAAGAACCAAAGAGTATGGATTCCTGCAGTCACGAAAGCTTCACATCAAGATTAGAGGGGGTGGGAGTGAAACGTCGTACATAGCGGTGGATACGTTTCACGCATCTGTGCGATGATCCGCTAACCCTCGCTGCTGCTGCTACTGCTGCTGCTACAGCTGCTGCTGCTGCTACTGCTCTGCTACTGCTGCTGCAGCTGCTGCTGCTACTGCTGCTGCTACTGCTGCTGCAATGGCTGCTGCTGCTACTGCTGCTGCTACTGCTGCTGCAGCTGCTGCTGCTACTGCTGCTGCTACTGCTGCTGCTACTGCTGCTGCTACTGCTGTGCTANTGATCTGCTACTGCTGCTGCTGCTGGCACAGTGCTGGATGATTACAGGCAGCCGCGTGGTACATAGCCACCGACAAAGACAAAAATCCCCCGTGTAACCTTAACAGACTGTTGGGGCAAGTGCTGTTAGCGAGCACCTATGAAGGCCCGCGTGGCGCAAGAGGGGTGGGTGGCCAGCACCACGCCCGGCCGCTTTTGTCTCCCTATTGGCGATGCTTACCCACCCCACCAGGTACTCATTTGAGGCTGAGTCAACCTAGGGGAGGCCCAGGGCCGTTCATAAATGCACCGGTGTTGGTGGCCGTGAGCGGGAATCGAACCGAGTGGCGGGTTTTGAGCGCAGCGTAGCTCTAACCGCTGCACCACCGCTCCCCATCACCACCACCACCACCCCATCGCGACTATGAATCTGCCACGTGTTCTCCATGGGCCACGAAGCCCGCAGCACGCGGCGGGGCGCAGCAGCAGTGGCAGGCAGGAGCAGCAGCAGCGGCAGCAGCGGCAGTAGCAGCAGCAGCGGCAGCAGCAGCATCAGCAGCAGCAGCTGCGTGGGGAACAGCGCTCGCCGTCTGTCCCGGCGTCTCTCACTCAACCTCTTCCCTTCTGCCGCGATCGCAACCCGCACGCCACGTGCCCATGACCTCGAGATGTCGGGGAAGGGGCGCTGGGAGATGGGGGCGGGAGGTGCAGGAAGAGGAGGCTCAATTTCGATTTAAAGCTTTCGTGACTGCAGGGATTCATCTTCTTGGTTCTTTCCCTTCTACGAGACTTTACCGAGGAGGAGGAGGCTCGTGAAGGACGTTTACTGGGCAGTGCCAGACTTTGGTGCATCTTGAAGCTACCGGGCAGTTGGAGGCAGTCGCCCTCCAACAACAACAACGGAGGGCAGAGGAGAGACGCTCACAACAACGGGCGGAGCGCCGGGTGGGTAAATCGCAGCAAGTTAGCAGAGTAGAGGGGGTTCAGCTGATACATCTACCGTCATCTCAGTCAGTCGACCCATGGCACCTGCTGTCAGCAGCGAGCCTTCGACATTTTACGCGGCCTCAAAGTGCACCTAGCCTGGCACGAGCGCCGCGGTGACGTCACCGCCACTTAGGAACTAATTGCAGCTGTTGCCTTGGTGTAGGCCATCGGTTTGATTGATTTAATGAACACAAATGAATAATGAATATAGGACGTCCGATCTTCTCATTAACAATGCCGTAGCCAGAGTGGAAATTATTATGATTTATACATTTTTATAATGGCACTAAAACGCAGAGATAATTAACTCTCATTGTGGTCGTGTCGTGGTATTCTGTCGTAATAACAATCTTGCATTTTTTGGCAGCTATAATGAACAGGATTAAATGTTTCACTCGTGTTTGGTGGCAGTGGCGGTGTTGCCGTCATGAATGAAGTTAATTAATAAAGCATCCCATTCGTCAATCTACTGCTGGATGAAGCCCTTCCCCAAGCAGCTACCATCTCTCCAAGCATCTTCATCATCTCTGCACCATCTCTCCACCATCTCTCCACCATCTCCACCATCTCTGCACCATCTCTCCACCATCTTTCCACCATCTCTCTCCATCTCTCCACCATCTCTCTCCACCATCTCTCCACCATCTCTCCACCACTCTNCACCATCTCTCTCCACCATCTCCCACCATCTTCTCCCCCATCCTCCACCATCTCTCCCCCATCTCTCCCCCATCTCTCCACCATCTCTCATTTGAGGCTGAGTCAACCTAGGGGAGGCTCAGGACCGGTTCAGATAATCGTCACTGGGTGTTGGCCGTGAGCGGGATTCGAACCCGGGTTGCCAGGTTCGTAGCGCAGCGTAGCGCTAACCGCTACACCACCGCTCCACACACACACAAACACAGACTGACTCACACAGACTCACTCACACTCACTCACACACCACACACACACTCACTCACACTCACACACACTCTCACTCACACACACTCACTCACCACACACACACTCACAGACTCACACACACACTCACACACACACACACTCACTCAATCACACACACTCACCTCACTCACCACACACACACTCACACACTCACTCACACACACTCACTCACACACACACTCACTAACTCACACTCACTCACACTCGCACACACACAGACTCACACACTCTCACAGACTCACACACACTCACTCACACACTCACTCAATCAACACTCACACACTCACACACACACACTCAATCACACACTCACACACACTCACACTCACACACTCACTCACACACTCACACACACTACTCACACACACACACACACACNCTCTCACACACTCACTCACACACACTTACACACACACTCACACACACACTCACACTCACTCACACACACTCACACTCACACACATCACACACTCACACACACTCACACACTCACTCACACACTCACACACACACTCACTCACACACTCTCACACACACAGCACAGCCCGGCAGATGGAGACGACCTCCCAACACTCACAGCTCCCCCCTCCTCCTCCTCCTCCACATCCCTAAACGAGCATCCAACGATGCCTCCCCGCTGAGATTTGCGATCAATGCCGCGGCCACACGGCCAGAGAGGGTCGGTGGGGGGGGCGAGGGAGGGGGTGTCGGGGTGGGGGCGCTCTGGCGTTGGAGGTGATTTGTGAATGGACGGAGCTTGAGAGAGATTTGAGTCAAGCTCTGCCTTCCCCGAACGCGACGACTCAACCCTCCCGGTGTCGCCTTCACGGGACGCGAGTAGCCCCGACGAAGTCCGGCACGGCACGCGAGGGGTGGGGTGACTAGCACCACGCTCGGTGCCAGGTACTCGTTCGAGGCTGAGTCAACCTAGGGGAAGCCTAGGACCGGTTCAAATGAATCGTCACCGGTGTTGGCCGTGAGCGGGATCACTCGGGTGGCCAGGTTCGAGCGCACCGCGCCAACCGCTAAGAAGACAAAGATCCCCCGTATAGCCTGTAACAGACTGTTGGGCAAGTGATGTCAGCGAGCACCTAAAAGGCCAGCATGGCACAGAGGGGTGGGTGGCCAGCACCACGCCCGACCGCCTTTGTCTCCCCAGTGATGTTCACACACCGCACTATGAACTTTTTTGAGGCTGAGTCAACCTAGGGGAAGCCTAGGACCGGTTCAAATAATCGTCACCGGTGTTGGCCGTGAGCGGGATTCGAACTCGGGTGGCCAGGTTCGTAGCTTAGCGCGCTAACCGCCACAAAACAACGACAAAGTTCCCCCGTATAGCCTTGACGGACTGTTGGGGCAAGTGGTGTTAGCGAGCACCTATTAAGGCCGGCACGGCACACGAGGGTGGGGTGACCAGCACCACGCCCGGCCGCCTTTGTCTCCCCAGTGGCCATGTGTACACACAGCACCAAGTACTCAGTTGCGGCTGAGTCGACCTAGGGGAGGCCCAGAATCGGTTCAAATAATCATCTCTGCTGTTTGCCGTGAGTGGGATTTGATCTCGGGTCGGTCCGTAGTGTAGCGCGCTAACCACTATGCCACCGCTCCCCGACACACACACTAACATACATTGTCACCATCGGCCATGATCTACCCACTGCTGCATTAAGAACCTCCACCCAAGACATTACCGTCTCCGAAGCTAAAGCAGCCCCTGTATAGCCTACAATGACTATTGGGGCAAGTGCTGTGAGCGAACACCAATTAAGGATGCAGGCAAGATGGCACCAGAGCAGTGGTCTTCACTCGTTTTCAGGGCGGGGTNGGGGGGGGCACTTTCGCCGATGAGACATCGTCAGTGTGGGAGGGCCGCCACACGTTTGAAACCATCGGGGGTTTGATAGCGGCACGATTACGATGATGATGGGGGCTGTTGTCACTTTTGTGTATTGTCGGGGGAAAGGCCACCAGGGGCCGCACTAAAGCCACCAGGGGCCACACTAAAGGCCACCAGGGCCTCACTAAAGGTCACCAGGGGCCACACTAAATGCCACCAGGGCACACTAAATGCCACCAGGGCCACACTAAAGCCACCAGGGGCCTCACTAAAGGCCACCAGGGCCGCATTAAAGGCCATCAGGGACACACTAAAGGCCACCAGGGCCGCACTAAGGCCACCAGGGGCCACACTAAAAGCCACCAGGGCCGCACTAAAGGCCACCAGGGGCCACACTAAAAGCCACCAGGGCCACACTAAAGGCCATCAGGGCCACACTAAAAGCCACCAGGGCCACACTAAAGGCCACCAGGGCCACACTAAAGACCACCAGGGGCCACACTAAAGACCACCAGGGTCACACTAAAGGCCACAGGGCCACACTAAAGACCACCAGGGTCACACTAAAGGCCACCAGGGGCCACACTAAAGGCCACCAGGGTCACACTAAAAGCCACCAGGGCCACTCTAAAGCCACCAGGGGCCACACTAAAGGCCATCAGGGCCACACAAAAGCCACCAGGGGCCTCACTAAAGGCCACCAGGGCCACACTAAAGCCACCAGGGCCTCACTAAAAGCCACCAGGGCCTCACTAAAGGCCACCAGGGCCTCACGCCAGGGCCACACTAAAGCCACCAGGGCCACACGCCAGGGTCACACTAAAGGCCACGAGGGGCCACACTAAAGCCAGGGTCACACTAAAGGCCACCAGGGCCACACTAAAGACCACCAGGGGCCACACTAAAGCCACCAGGGCCTCACTAAAGGCCACCAGGGCCACACTAAAGACCACCAGGGGCCTCACTAAAGCCACCAGGGCCTCACTAAAGGCCACCAGGGGCCTCACTAAAGGCCACCAGGGCCACACTAAAGACCACCANGGGCCACACTAAAGCCAGGGTCACACTAAAGGCACGAGGGCCACACGCCAGGGTCACACTAAAGGCCACCAGGGCCACACNAAAGCCAGGGCCACACNAAAGCCACCAGGGGCCTCACGCCAGGGCCACACTAAAGACCACCAGGGCTCACGCCAGGGCCACACTAAAGGCCACCAGGGCCACACTAAAGACCACCAGGGCACACAAGGCCATCAGGGTCACACTAAAAGCCACCAGGGCCACACGCCAGGGCCACACTAAAGACCACCAGGGCCACACGTCAGGGTCACACTAAAGCCACCAGGGCCACACGTCAGGGTCACACTAAAAGCCATCAGGGCCACACGTAAAGGNCATCAGGGCCACACTAAAGACCACCAGGGCCTACTAAAGGCCACCAGGGGCCGCACGCCAGGGCCACACTAAAGGCCACCANGGGCCGCACTAAAGGCCACCAGGGCCTCACAAAGGCCACCAGGGCCACACNAAAGGTCACCAGGGGCCACACGTCAGGGCCACACTAAAGGCCACCAGGGCCACNCNAAAGGCCACCAGGGCTCACTAAAGGCCACCAGGGCCACACGCCAGGGCCTCACTAAAGGTCAGGGCCACACGCCAGGGTCGCACTAAAGGACACCAGGGCCACACGCCAGGGCCTACTAAAGGCCACCAGGGCCTCACGTCAGGGACTTACTAAAGGCCACCAGGGCCACACGTCAGGGCCACACTAAAGGCCACCAGGGCCTCACGTCAGGGCCTACTAAAGGCCACCAGGGCCACACTAAAGGTCACCAGGGCCCACTAAAGGCCACCAGGGCCACACTAAAGGCCACCAGGGCCACACGCCAGGGCCACACTAAATGCCACCAGGGCCACACTAAAGGCCATCAGGGCCACTAAAGGCCACCAGNGGCCACACTAAATGCCACCAGGGCCTCACGCCAGGGCCACACTAAAGGCCACCAGGGCCACACGCCAGGGGCCTACTAAAGGCCACCAGGGCCACACNAAATGCCAGGGCCTACTAAAGGCCACCAGGGCCACACGTAAATGNCACCAGGGCCTCACGCCACCAGGGCCACACGTAAAGCCAGGGCCACACGCCAGGGCCTACGCCAGGGCCACACGCCAGGGCCACACGCAGGGCCACACTAAAGGCCACCAGGGCCGCACGCCAGGGCCACACTAAATGCCACCAGGGCCGCACGCCAGGGCCGCACTAAAGGCCACCANGGGCCACACGCCAGGGCCGCACTAAAGGCCACCAGGGCCACACGCCAGGGGCACACTAAAGGCCACCAGGGCCGCACNAAAGGTCAGGGCCACACTAAAGACCACCAGGGCCGCACGTAAAGGCCANCAGGGCCACCNAAAGACCACCAGGGCCACACGCCAGGGCCACACTAAAGGCCACCAGGGCCACCGTAAAGACCACCAGGGCCACCAAGGCCACCAGGGCCGCACNAAAGGTCAGGGCCACACTAAAGGCCACCAGGGCCACACGCCAGGGCCGAACTAAAGGCCACCAGGGCCACACGCCAGGGCCACACTAAAGGCCACTAGGGCCACACGTCAGGTTCATACAAAGGCCACCAGGGCCTACTAAAGACCACCAGGGCCACACNAAAGCCAGGGCCACACTAATGGCCACCAGGGGCCACACNAAAGNCCATCAGGGCCACACAAAGGCCACCAGGGCCACACGCCAGGGCCTACGTCACCAGGGCCGCACTAAAGGCCATCAGGGGGCACTAAAGGCACCAGGGCCGCACTAAAGGCCACCAGGGCCGCACGCCAGGGCCTACTAAAGACCACCAGGGCCACAGCCAGGGCCACACTAATGGCCACCAGGGCCACACTAATGGTCACCAGGGGCCACCAAAGACCACCANGGGCCACACTAAAGACCACCAGGGCCACACTAATGGCCACCAGGGGCCACCAAGGCCACCAGGGCCACACTAAAGACCACCAGGGCCACACTAAAGGCCACTAGGGGCCACCAAAGGCCACCAGGGCCTACTAAAGACCACCAGGGCCACACGNCCACCANGGGCCACACTAAAATGTCAGGGGCCACACTAAAGACCACCAGGGCCACACGNCCACCANGGGCCACACTAATGGCCACCAGGGGCCACACTAAGGTCACCAGGGGCCACCAAAGACCACCAGGGCCACACTAAAGACCACCAGGGCCACACGCCANCAGGGCCACACTAATGGTCACCAGGGCCACACTAAAGGCCATCAGGGCCACCAAAGCCAGGGCCACACTAAAGGTCACCAGGGCCACACTAATGGTCATCCAGGGGCCACCAAAGACCACCAGGGCCACACTAAAGACCACCAGGGCCGCACTAAAGGTCACCAGGGCCACACTAATGGTCACCAGGGGCCACCAAAGACCACCAGGGCCGCACTAAAGGTCACCAGGGCCACACTAAAGGCATCAGGGCCACCCACCAGGGCCACACTAAAGGCACCAGGGCCACACGNCCACCAGGGCCACACTAAAGGCCACCAGGGCCGCACTAAAGGCCACCAGGGCCACCAAGGCCACCAGGGCCGCACTAAAGGCCACAGGGCCACACTAAAGGCCACCAGGGGCTCACAAAGGCCACTAGGGCCACACTAAAGGCCACCAGGGCCACACGCCAGGGCCGCACTAAAGGTCACCAGGGGCCAACAGTGGGCCCGCGGTGGTCTTGCAATGACGAATGCTGCCCGAGGGAGATGGTGTGATCAGCCCACGCCCGGCCGCCTTTGTCTCCCCAGCGGTGATGTTCCGTACCGCGCATGGGACTGAATAAAGACTGAGTCAACCCCCTGGTGCTGAATTTCGATTTAAAGCTTTCGTGACTGCAGGGATTCATCTGCTTGGTCCTTTCGGTAAAGTCACGTAGAAGGGAAATAATAAAATAATAAAGAACCAAGAAGATGAACCCCTGGTGCTGCTCAATCAATTGTTGTTATTTGTGATGGGCAGGTCGCTTCTGAAGATTAAGTTACTACCCAGTGGGATTCGCCTCGTAGGATGGGGATGGTTTGTCGCTGTATTTGTGTGTGTTTGGGCGGTGTATTCTTGGGTCTTTCGGTAAAGTCACGTAGATCGATTCAAATAATCTATCTAGATTCAAATAATCTATTTAGATTCAAATAATCTATTTAGATTCAAATAATCTATTTAGATTCAAATAATCTATCTAGATTCAAATAATCTATCGAGATAGATTCAAAGAATCTAATTAAATTCAAAGAATCTATTTAGATTCAAGTGATCTATTTAGATTCAAATAATCTATCTAGATTCAAATAATCTATCTAAATAGATTCAAATAATGTATTTAGATTCAAATAATCTATTTAGATTCAAATAATATATCTAGATATATTCAAATATCTATTTAGATTCAAATCATCATTTAGATTCAATTAATCTATCTACAAAGAAGCTATCTACGTGACTTTACCGAAAGACCCAAGAATATGAATTCCTGCAGTCACGAAAGCTTTAAGTGAGATTTAGGTGATGTGTTTACCTTTATTGTACTTTTTGTTACTCTTTGTTGTCGTAGCGTTCTAAATCCCGTGGCCCTACTGGACATCTGTGCAAAGAAGAGCTTCATAGCTCATCGGATTCGCCCTGCGATATGAATACAGATTTCTATTTCTGAATTGCAGTGCTCCACATTAGGCTTTTAGTGCAATACGTAACCATTGTTTTTTATTCCTCTTCTTCTCGATTAATTAAATATATGAAATGAGTCTGTCGCTCGCTCACACACACACACACGCCAAAAAAAAAAACATTCAAAAGCATTTCGTGACAAAGCGAATCCATTACGCGATTTCCCAGGAGGTTTCAGCGAGTAGAATCGTGGACGGTGACAAACGTGACATTACGGAGGACGGCTTAATGCACGCGCCGGATATTTTTTGTTGTTGCTATCGATCTTCTTCGGTCTTCAGAGTTACGGATAGCGGCCAGACGATGGTGGTGGTGGTGGTGGGGGGGGGGGTTGGGATAGAGACAATTGCGCTGTCTTTTAAAGAGAGCGGAGAACGGGGAAATTTAATATTCGAGACCGGCCTAAAGAGACACTGACGGAGGGTGGTCAGTCGATATTTGTGTGCGCGCGCGCGTGTTCTTACTTACGGAAGCACGGGATGGTCTCAAGATGAAAGCCCCAGGAGATAATTTGGGATTTTCGATTGCATAGCGTCTCAAGGATGGATGTCTACGTACACAAGGGTGGGTTGCGTCCAGTACCTAGAGTAAACGAGGTTAGTTTACACCATTGGAACCTCATTTTCCAGTAAAAGATATGATAATTGTTCTAGATTTGAAGCTTTCGTGACTGCAAGGATTCATACTCTTAGTTCTTTCGGTAAAGTCACGTAGGTAAAAAATGAAATAAAATTTATGAAAATAAAAGAATAAAAATCACGACGTTTCGGAGGAGTTGAGAGAGGTGGTTGCACGTAGGAAGCTCTGTGTTGTTGTCTGATAGGTAGGTGAAGAGGTGGGCAGCAGAGGTCGCAACCGGGTACCGATACCCGTACCCTACCCGATACCCGGCTACCCGTANCCGGCCGGGTACGGGTAGGGCTACCCGTTTGCGACCCTGGTGCGGNCGGGTACGAGTAGGCCGTGAGTCACCGGTGAGTAACCGTTTGTCACTCATTTCGTGTCGGGTACGGGTAGCGTACGAGTACCCATACCCGGCCGGGTACGGGTACGGGTACCCGTTTGCGACCCTGGTGCGGCCGGTACGGGTACGGGTAAGGAATCAAAACCCGTTTGCGACCTCTGGTGGGCAGTGAGGGGAGAGGGTAACCAAGACTCTGGTGAGCGACGTTGGAGGTGGATGGAGCTCAGGAGCGTTGCGAACAAACGCGGAGCTCCCAAGCAGATCCGTGTAAAGGCGAGTTTCTCACAACAGAAGCTTCCACGAGGGGCTGGGGTAGGGAGGGGGGCGATTGGGGGGGGGGGCAGGCAGGGAGAGGGGGGGGGTCACCGCACGAAAGGTCACGGCAAATTACACAAAGGTTGAACACAATCAATCGCGGGCAGCGCGCGTGAAAATGATCAAAGTCGGGTGTAGGTTAAAACGCCAGCGTATATTTAGCGGGAGCGGGATATAAAATATCTCTCTATCTATATATAAATAGCGCACATCAGGCGAATGAAGCTTCTTCTTGTAGAGTCAGAAGAAGGGGGGGGGGGGGGAGAGAAAGCCGACGGCCGATGGTTCATCCTCATCCGGCGTTCGTTTGGAGGCACACCGGCCAGGGAAAACTGCACCCTGGTTTATCTTGCCGCGTGGCTCGAACGAATGCGCCGCTGCTGCTGTTGTTGTTGTTCCGTATCTCGATTAGCACGGTTGGCTACGTACGGTGAGAACAAAAAATAATCAACACACGTGGAGGGGGGTGGGGGGCGGAAACCCGGAGGACCCGGAGAAAAATCCACGCGACCACGGGGAGAGACACGCAAACTCGAAATATACAGCAGCAGGCGTCAGGGTCGAACCCACGACCTCCTGTGTACCAGGCGAGGTAGTTAACATCTCACCACAGCGAGAGAGAGACACGCAAACTCCAAATACACAGCAGCAGGCGTCAGGGTCAAACCCACGACCTCCTGTGTACCAGGCGAGGTAGTTAACATCTCACCACGGAGAGAGAGAGACACGCAAACTCCAAATACAGCAGCGGGCGTCAGGGTCGAACCCACGACCTCATGTGTACCAGGCGAGGTAGTCAACATCTCACAACGGCGAGAGAGAGAGAGACACGCAAACTCCAAATACACAGCAGCAGGAGTCAGGGTCAAACCCACGACCTCCTGTGTACCAGGCGAGGTAGTTAACATCTCACCACGGGGATAGAGAGAGACACGCAAACTCCAAATACAGCAGCGGGCGTCAGGGTCGAACCCACGACCTCATGTGTACCAGGCGAGGTAGTTAACATCTCACCACGGGGAGAGAGAGAGACACGCAAACTCCAAATACAGCAGCAGGCGTCAGGGTCGAACCCACGAACTCCTGTATACCAGGCAAGGTAGTCAACATCTCACCACAGAGAGAGAGAGACACGCAAACTCCAAATATACAGCAGCAGGCGTCAGGGTCGAACCCACGANCTCCTGTGTACCAGGCGAGG
>MU249629.1:3899417-4000268 GCA_018977245.1 Lethenteron camtschaticum
CACTCACCCGATCAGTCGCTCACTCACCCACTCACCCGCTTAGTGACCCACCCACTCACCCACCCACTCACTCACCCACTCACACCCGCTCACCCACTCACCCACTCACTCACTCACCCGCTTAGTGACCCACCCACTCTCCCACCCACTCACTCACCAATACTCACTCACCCGCTCACCCACTCACCCACCGACTCACTCACTGACTCACCCACTCACTCACCTGCTCACCCACTCACCGCTTAGTGACCCACCCACTCATCCACCCACTCACTCACCCACTCAACCACCCACTTACTCACCCGCTCACCCAGTCACCCACTCACTCACTCACCCGCTTAGTGACCCACCCACTCTCCCACCGACTCACTCACTGACTCACCCACTCACTCACCACCCACTCACTCACCAGTGTGGTGTGGTGGTGTCTGAACACACAGTGTGTGGTGTCTGGTAGAGAGAGACCAAGCCCTCAACACGAGTGGACGAATACAATCTCGCTCTCTCTCTGCAGCGAATGGCAAATCTGTGCAAATCACACGTCCAAGTGTAAGTCTGCGAGCCACCCGCTCGCTTCGGGAGCGGCGGGGCGACTGCTGACACTGCCGAGAGCGCGCGTTAGGACGCAGTCGTCCGCAATGTGGCCCAATTAAATTTCGATTTAAAGCTTTCGTGACTGCAGGGTTTCATCTTCTTGGTTCTTTCGGTAAAGTCACCACGTAGAAGGGAAGTAATAAAATAATAAAAATAAAACATAATAAAATAATTCTCACGACGTTTCGGCCACAACGCAAGCAGCCGTCCTCAGGTGAAAACCAGGTCTGTTGGGGAGACAGCGTCTGAATGAAACAGCACACGAGCTTGGAGCATATATATAAGCTGGGTTGGAAGGGGGGAAAGGGCGCATCAACCCAGCTTATATATATGCTCCAAGCTCGTGTGCTGCTTCATTCAGACGCTGTCTCCCCGACAGACCTGGTTTTCACCTGAGGACGGCTGCTTGCGTTGTGGCCGAAACGTCGTGAGAATTGTTTTATTATGTTTATTGTTATTATTTTATTACTTCCCTTCTACGTGACTTTACCGAAAGAACCAAGAAAATGTGGCCCAATGTTTGTCTCGGGTGGCCGCGACGTTGACGGGGAGGACAGTAGCGACAACAGAGCAACACGGAGGCGACGAACCGCACTGCTATTGGGGAGTGAGTGAGCCACAGCGAACCAGCGAGCGCTGATTCGACACCATGCCGGGCTTGCCCTACACGGAAGTCTCCGTACGGACACACATCAGTACAAATACGGGAGACGCGGGTGGGGTGCGGTGGTGGTGTGTGGTGGTGTGAGATTGGAGAAACCTTCAGAGCGGCTGTGTGTGGTGGGGGGGGGCGGTGGTGATGTGTGGTGTGGTGGTGTGAGATTGGAGAAACCTTCAGAACGGGTGTGTGGTGGGGGGAGCGGGTGGTGTGTGGTGTGGTGGTGTGAGATTGGAGAAACCTTCAAAGTGGCTGTGTGTGGTGGGGGGGCGGTGGTGGTGTGTGGTGTGGTGTGGTGGTGTGAGATTGGAGAAACCTTCAAAGTGGCTGTGTGTGGTNGGGGGGGGGGCGGTGGTGGTGTGTGGTGTGGTGGTGTGAGATTGGAGAAACCTTCAGAGCGGCTGTGTGTGTGTGGGGGCGGGTGGTGTGTGTGGTGTGGTGGTGTGAGATTGGAGAAACCTTCAGAGCGGCTGTGTGGGGGGGGGGGGGTGGTGTGTGGTGTTGTGATGGTGTGAGATTGGAGAAACCTTCAGAGCGGCTGTGTGTGTGGGGGGGGGCGGGGTGGTGGTGTGTGGTGTGGTGGTGTGAGATTGGAGACACCTTCAAAGCGGCTGTGTGTGTGGGGCGGGTGGTGGTGTGTGGTGTGAGATTGGAGAAATCTTCAGAGCGGCTGTGTGGGGGGGGGGGGTGTGGTGGTGTGAGATTGGAGAACCTTCAGAGCGGCTGTGTGTGTNGGGGGGGGTGGTGTGTGGTGTGGTGGTGTGAGATTGGAGAAACCTTCAGAGCGGCTGTGTGTGGTGGGGTGGGGGGCGGGGTGGTGGTACGAGGGAGACATGATGCATAGGGCTACGTCGCCCGCCCTGACCTCGCGAGAGAAAGTGGCGTCTGAAATGGAGCCATTTCCAGCCCCGTAGCGCTGAGCCAATTTCGCGCAGAAATCGGCCATGGAGTGTGGGGGGGGTGGTGGGGTGGGGGCCGGGGGGTGGCGGGGGGTAACGCTAAGGGGGTCAAGGCGCAGCCCTGCAAGGGCTCCGCCAGACAGGAGCGGGTTAGTTCTCCGCTGCGGAGCGAGATGAAGAGAGAGAGAGACCTATTCTTGGTTCTTTCGGTAAAGTCACGTAGAAGGGAAATAATAAAATAATAAACATAAAACAATAAAATTATCACGACGTTTCGATTGCAACACAAGCAATCATCGTCAGGTGTGAAAACCACAGCAAGAATTGTTTGGAAAAAAAAATTCTTGCTGTCGCTTTGAGAAATTTATTATGTTTTATTTTTATTATTTTATTATCTCCCTTCTACGTGACTTTACCGAAAGAACCAAGAATATGAATCCCTGCAGTCACGAAAGCTTTAAATCGAAGAGAGAGAGAGAGACCTGTAACTAGAACTAAACTGTTTTATATTTGGCCAGANAAACCCAAGATTGTGAATTTTTTCAGAAGCGACCTGGCCACAAACGACAGCTCAACGAAGTGGCCATCAGATATCATCGTCATCATCGCGTGAAAATTTATCGAAATGCTATAAACGCGTGACGCTGATTCTAAATGTGGAGGGGAAAACCCGGAGGACCTGGAGAAGGAGAGAGACACGCAGACTCCAAATATACAGCAGCAGCAGGCGTCAGGGTCGCGATCGAACTCCTGTACACCAGGCGAGGTAGTCAACATCTCCTAGCCACCGTGATGATGATGAGAGAGACACGCAAACTCCAAATATACAGCAGCAGGCGTCAGGGTCGGGATCGAAGCCACGACTCATGTGTACCAGGCGAAGTAGTCAACATCTCCTAGCCACCGTGATGATGATGAGAGAGAGACACGCAAACAGCAGGCGTCAGGGTCGGATCGAACCACGACCTCCTGTGTACCAGGCGAGATAGTCAACATCTCCTAGCCACCGTGATGATGATGAGAGAGACATGCAAACTCCAAATATACAGCAGCAGGCGTCAGGGTCGGGATCGAACCCAGGACCTCCTGTGTACCAGGCGAGGTAGTCAACATCTCCTAGCCACCGTGATGAGAGAGAGAGACACGCAAACTCCAAATACACAGCAGCAGGCGTCAGGGTCGAGATCGAAGCCACGACTTCCTGTGTACCAGGCGAGGTAGTAAACATCTCCTAGCCACCGTGATGATGATGATGAGAGAGACACGCAAACTCCAAATACAGCAGCAGGCGTCAGGGNCGGGATCGAACCCAGGACCTCGTGTACCAGGCGAGGTAGTCAACATCTCCTAGCCACCGTGATGATGATGAGAGAGAGAGACACGCAAACTCCAAATATACAGCAGCAGGCGTCAGGGTCGGAATCGAACGCACGACCTCTTTCATACCAGGCGAGGTAGTGAACATCTCCTAGCCACCGTTATGAGATGAGAGAGACACGCAATCTGCAAATCTACAGCAGCAAGCGACAGGGTCGGGATGGAACCCACGACCTCCTGTGTACCAGGCGAGGTAGAACATCAGCACCGTGGATTGAGAGAGAGAGACACGCAAACTCCAAATAGCACAGCAGCAGCGTNAGGGTCGGGATCGAACCCACGACCTCCTGTATACCAGGCGAGGTAGTCAACATCTCCTAGCCACCGTGGCACCCGTCAGGGTGGGAGTGCNTTGTCGCNCTCACGACCACCCTTACCACCCGCATTACCAGCGGCTAAATGTGCCGTAAAACAACCCCACCCGAAAACTGATGCATCGGGAGGAGGTCTTCANCCAGCAGTGGATTGCAGCGCTGAAGTTTCACCCTCNCAGCAGCAGCAGCAGTAGCAGCAGTAGCAGTAGCAGCAGCAGTAGCAGCAGCAGTAGCAGCAGTAGCAGCAGCAGTAGCAGCAGTAGAAGCAGCAGCAGCGGCAGCAACACCAGCAGCAGCAGTAGCAGCAGTAGCAGCAGCAGTAGCAGCACCAGTAGCAGCAGCAGCGGCAGCAGCAGCAGTAGCAGCAGTAGCAGCAGCAGCAGCGGCAGCAGCAGCAGNAACACCAGCAGCAGCAGTAGCAGCAGCAGCAGCGGCAGCAACACCAGCAGCAGCAGCAGCAACACCAGCAGCAGCAGTAGCAGCAGCAGCAGTAGCAGCAGCTTCCGCGGCCGTCTGGAACGTTCTTCCATTCCGATATTAGGAAGCCACTCGGAGCTGTGCGCTTTGAAGTCATCGTCTGGATTGTCAAACTAATTCCCTTACAACTGCTGCTTGTTGTTGTTGTGTTTAGTTTGATGTCCTTCTCCCCCACCCCGCACCTCCGATTAGCGCGGCTGAAAGAAGTTCAACATACACACACACCACACGTATTGTGCGTGCCTTTCCTGGATAAATACGCAATTATAAATGTTATCATTATGATGAAATCTTTTTGAGTGATTGCCAGCACGTTGCGTTGGTACAGTAGGTGTGTGTGTGTTGGACTTCTTTCGCACCGTACGTCGCAACCGTGCGAATCACGCGCGGAATTTCGCTACCGACATTAATTTCATACTTGAATTTTGTTATTTTTGTTATTTTTCTTCCTATTATTATTATTATTCTTTCTCCTCTTTTTCTTCCTCCTCTTNCCCCCCCCCCCCCCACTTTGGTACTTCGCAAGCTGCGGCCGCTGCCAGCGCACGAAACCATCCCCGGCTCAAATTCACGGCCTCTGATTTAAAGCTTTCGTGACTGCAGGGATTCATCTTCTTGGTTCTTTCGGTAAAGTCACGTAGAAGGGAAATAATAAAATAATAAAAATAAAACATAATAAATTATTCTCACGACGTTTCGGCCACAACGCAAGCAGCCGTCCCCAGGTGAAAACCAAGTCCGTCGAGTTGTGGCCGAAACGTCGTGAGAATTATTTTATTATGTTTTTTTTATTTTATTATTTCCCTTCTACGTGACTTTACCGAAAGAAACAAGAAGATTCACGGCCTCTGTCAGCCCCTGGAGCTGACGGCACCACGAGACTGGGGGGGGGGGGCAGGCGGGGGGGGGGTCGGTTTGTTTTACTGCTCCGAGTTGCGGATCTCGGAGGGNCCCCCCCCTACCCCGTAAATTATTTATCCCTGCCGAGAAGATGGCGTGCACGGTACTTTGCGTTGTTTACTGCCTTGCCTCGAGCCAGGGGGGGCAGGGGGGCCTTCCCTGCCTCCCTCGAAGTCAGTGTCCTAGTCAGTGTGTCACAGTCAGAGTGTCACAGTCAGGGTGTCACAGTCAGAGTGTCACAGTCAGTGTCACAGTCAGAGTGTCACAGTCAGAGTGTCACAGTGAGTGTGTCACAGTCAGAGTGTCACAGTCAGAGTGTCACAGTCAGAGTGTAGTCAGAGTGTAGTCAGTGTGTCACAGTCAGAGTGTAGTCAGAGTGTAGTCAGAGTGTCACAGTCAGAGTGTCACAGTCAGAGTGTCACAGTCAGTGTGTCACAGTCAGAGTGTCACAGTCAGTGTGTCACAGTCAGAGTGTAGTCAGTGTCCTAGTCAGTGTGTCACAGTCAGAGTGTCACAGTCAGTGTGTCACAGTCAGAGTGTCACAGTCAGAGTGTCACAGTCAGAGTGTCCTAGTCAGTGTCACAGTCAGAGTGTCACAGTCAGGGTGTCACAGTCAGAGTGTCTAGTCAGAGTGTCCAGTCAGAATGTAGTCAGAGTGTAGTCAGAGTGTCACAGTGAGTGTGTCACAGTCAGAGTGTCACAGTCAGAGTGTCACAGTCAGAGTGTAGTCAGAGTGTAGTCAGAGTGTCACAGTCAGTGTGTCACAGTCAGAGTGTCACAGTCAGTGTGTCACAGTCAGTGTTTCACAGTCAGAGTGTCACAGTCAGAGTGTAGTCAGGGTGTAGTCAGCGTGTCACAGTCAGAGTGTCACAGTCAGAGTGTCACAGTCAGAGTGTCCTAGTCAGTGTGTCACAGTCAGAGTGTCACAGTCAGGGTGTGACAGTCAGAGTACCACAGTCAGTGTGTCCTAGTCAGAGTGTCCTAGTCAGTGTGTCACAGTCAGAGTGTCTAGTCAGTGTGTCACAGTCAGAGTGTCACAGTGAGTGTGTCACAGTCAGAGTGTCACAGTCAGAGTGTCACAGTCAGAGTGTAGTCAGTGTCACAGTCAGAGTGTCACAGTCAGTGTGTCACAGTCAGTGTTTCACAGTCAGAGTGTCACAGTCAGTGTGTCACAGTCAGAGTGTCACAGTCAGGGTGTCACAGTCAGAGTATAGTCAGTGTAGTAGTCAGTGTCCTAGTCAGTGTGTCACAGTCAGAGTGTCCTAGTCAGTGTGTCACAGTCAGTGTGTAGTCAGTGTGTAGTCAGTGTCCTAGTCAGTGTGTCACAGTCAGAGTGTCCTAGTCAGAGTGTCACAGTCAGAGTGTGGTCAGAGTGTAGTCAGAGTGTCCTAGTCAGAGTGTCACAGTCAGAGTGTCACAGTCAGAGTGTAGTCAGAGTGTCACAGTCAGAGTGTCACAGTCAGTGTGTAGTCAGAGTGTAGTCAGAGTGTCCTAGTCAGAGTGTCACAGTCAGAGTGTCACAGTCAGAGTGTCACAGTCAGTGTGTAGTCAGAGTGTAGTCAGAGTGTCCTAGTCAGTGTGTCACAGTCAGAGTGTCACAGTCAGAGTGTCACAGTCAGTGTGTCACAGTCAGAGTGTAGTCAGAGTGTAGTCAGAGTGTCACAGTCAGTGTGTAGTCAGAGTGTAGTCAGAGTGTCCTAGTCAGTGTGTCACAGTCAGAGTGTCACAGTCAGTGTGTCCACAGGAGCTGTCTAAACAAAACCCAGAGGCACCGACCCATAAACCCCACCACGTGGTAGGAGGGGGAGGTGGGGGGGGGGCGCGGTGGGAATTGTGGGGATTTGTGGGGCGCGCTANGGGGGGGGGCGGTGGGGGGTCGGGGGGTCCCCTAATCGACCAGGATGTGAATCCATCCCCGCCGAGTCGATTGGCCGCGTGCCCCCTTGTTGACAACGGGGGGGGGGGGGGACAATCCATTGGTTTTGTTTCTTTGTCCTCTTGAGACACAACAAACGGGTTAATGAATGAGGCGTCGCGGTTGGCGGCTGTGAGGGTTTTATTTTGGGGGGGCGGTAGGGGGGAGTTGTGTTTATTCAATATCCTGGCCCTGGAGGCGGAGCGAAACCGGGGCAGTTTTAATTAATTTCCCGTAAATCTCTCGGCTGTAATTCAGCCCCCCCTCTCTCTCTCTCACCCCCCAAACACCCCCCCCACCCTCCCCCCCAAAAACAGTGTGAAGTGTGCTCAGCTGAGGCCGTCAGCCAGGAAGGAGAGAGAGCGAGAGAGACGCTGATTTAGTCAATGCAGTCAATACAGTCAATGCTCACAGTTGACAATTTTGTGCGGGGGGTGTGTGGGTTTGTGGGGTGTGTGTGTGGGTGTGGGTGGGTGGGGTGGGTGGGGTGGGTGCAGGTGTGTGTGGTGGAGGGGTGTGTGGGTTGGGGTGTGGTAGGGTGTGTGTGTGGATGGGGGTGTGTGGGGTGTGTGGGTGGGTGGGTGCAGGTGTGTGTGGGTGGGTGGGGGTGTGTGTGGGTTGGGTGTGGGTGGTGTGTGTGTGGGTTGGGGTGTGGGTAGGTGTGTGGGTTGGTNGGGAGTGTGTGTGGGGTGGTGGTGTGTGGGTGGGTGTGTGTGGGTGGGGTGTGTGTGGTGGGTGGGTGGGTGTGTGTGGGGTGTGTGTGGTGGGTGTGTGGTGGGGGTGTGGGTCTGTGTGTGGGATGTGTGTGGGTTGGGGTGTGGGTGGGTGTGTGGGTGGGTGTGTGTATGGTGGGGTGTGTGGGTGGATGGGGGTGGTGCAGGTGTGTTTGGGTGGGGGGGTGTGGGTGGGGGTGTGTGGGTGGGGGGTGTGTGGGTGGATGGGGGTGGGTGCAGGTGTGTGTGGTGGGGGTGTGTGTGGGTTGGGGTGTGTGGGGGTGTGGGGGTGGGGGGAGGAAACGGAAACGTAAACTTGAGCAGCGGAATTGTTGGCGGATCGCTGCAAAGAGAGAGAGAGATCGTGCAAATTGGTGCTTGCTCTGTTCGCATGGGGGAGGAGGAGGAGGAGTGGTGTGGATGATGAAGACGNTAAAGTCTGCGGTGATGGTGGTGGTGTCGTAGTCATGGTTATAGCGGGGCGGTGGTGCAGCGGTTAGTACGCTGCGCTACGAACCCGGCGACCGAGTTCTATTCCCGCTCACGGCCAACACCGATGACGATTATCTGAACCGGTCCTGGGCCTCCCTAGGTCAACTCAGCCTCAAATGAGTACCTGGTGCGTGTGTAAACATCGCCACTGGGGAGACAAAGCCGGCCGGGCGTGGTGTTGGCCACCCACCACCTCGTGTGCCGTGCCGGCCTTCATAGGTGCTCGCTAACAGCACTTGCCCCAATAGTCTGTTAAGGCTATACGGGGATCTTTGTCTTTGATGGTGGTGGTGGTGGTCTGCGATCTCCGTACCAACCGAGCTCAACCATCTACATTTAGAAACATTCTTTTAGATCACTCAGATTATTAAATATCCACATGATAAGCCACTTCGTTGAGATATCGTGAGTGACCACGGTCGCTTCTGGCTCTACCTTGTAAGATAGAACATAGTTTAGTTGTATTTGTATATATATTTGTTTCAAAGTGATTTGTTGAACTTTGCTACACTTTGCACTGCTGTGGTATTGTTGTACTGTTTGCTGTTGTAGCGTTCTGAGCCCGTGNCCCCAAACTGGACATCTGTGAAGCAAAGAGCTTCATAGCTCATCGGATTCCTCCTGCGGTCCTCAATAAATATCCTGACGATTTCGATTGAAAGCTTTCGTGACTGCAGGGATTCATCTTCTTGGTTCTTTCGGTAAAGTCACGTAGAATGGAAATAATAAAATAATAAAAATAAACATAATAAAACAATTCTCACGACGTTTCGGCCACAACGCAAGCAGCCGTCCTCAGGTGAAGAACAGGTCTGTCGATAAGACAGACTCTGTCTGAAGAAGTCTGTCGTTACGACAGACCTGTTCTTCACCTGAGGACGGTGCTTGCGTTGTGGCCGAAACGTCGTGAGATTATTGTATTATGTTTTATTTTTATTATTTTATTATTTCCATTCTACGTGACTTTACCGAAAGAACCAAGAAGATGAATCCTGACGATTCTCATTGCAGGCGCTGCCCTCGAGGTGCCTCAAGAGATGAAACTTTTAACATCGGCGGCGAGACGCGGTTAAAAAAAAATGTTTTATCTCTGCAACAATGCAAAACAAACAAATTGCGCACACAACCCGGGAGGCGACGGTGGCAATCTTTAAAGAGACAGCGAGAGAGTGGCCCTAGAGGGGAAACGTCCGGCCAACAGCCTGGGCATCTTCCGCGCTCTGGTCGGAGCCCCCAGGGTGTGTGGGCTGCAGTTCCGCCATGCGGCGCGGCTGCTGACCCACGCCGTGCCGGCCTTCAAGGAGCGGTGGGCGATGGAGGAGGCCGTGTGCTCGGTGGCAGATGACGGGGAGCTCTGCATGCTGATATGAGCTACCCGTCGGAGGCCGTAGGACCGCGAGAAGGGTTGGATGCAGAAGCAGCGCTTGTCGTAGTAAAAAATCAAAATATTACATAGAAAACAGGGGAACATAGACATAGGGGGTAGAGAGAGAGGGGGGGTGGGGGTAGAGAGAGGGGGTAGAGAGAGGGGTAGAGAGAGGGGTAGAGAGAGGGGGGGGTAGAGAGAGGGGAAGAGAGAGGGGGTAGAGAGAGGGGGTAGAGAGAGGGGATAGAGAGAGGGGGTAGAGAGAGGGGTAGAGAGAAGGGGTAGAAAGGGGTAGAGAGAGGGGATAGAGAGAGGGGGTAGAGAGAGGGGTAGCGAGAGGGGGTAGAAAGAGGGGNAAGGGGTAAGGAGAGCAGAGCTTGAAATTTATTGTGAAATATTTCATTTAAAAGGGTGTTTACATAAATCAAAGCATTAAAAAAACACAAAAAAACTAAATGATGAACGAAGCAAAGTGCCGACTACACCGAGCATCTTCTTGTTTCCACTGCTCGTAAAAAACAGAGAGAGAAGGGAGATAGAAGGAGAGAGAAAGAGTGAAATGGAGAGGGCGTGACGCAAATGAATCAAATAGCGAACGGAGATTTGGCACGCGGGTCTGGCCACTTTAACAATCTTCTATCTCCCAAATTGGGCACCGGGAAGGCGGCGATGGCGCGGCCTCGGGGTGAGTGATCGCACGCGACTCCGCGACTCCCAGAGTCCGACAAAATCCACGCAAGGCGAGGAATCGCAGCCACGATCCCAGCGATTTTTATTAAAATCCTTTATATTAAGTTCGCATGCTTGCTTGCTTGCGTGCTTGCGTGCTTGCTTGCTTACGACCGTGCAAATCTTTCTGTCGTTTTTTAACCCACTTCCCGTGATCCAATCGAGCTGACATTTTGCACACAGACTCGTTGTGCGAGACAATTAATGTTCGTGAAAATGTTTTCCAAAATTTACACTGTTTAGGGAGAACAAATTAAATATTTAATTACCAATTGCTTAATACTGGCAGACAATCATCTGACCCATAGGTGGCAGCCATCTCAAGCCAGAGGACGAGAGGACTCTAGCCGCCACGCATATAAAGGATTTAGAGTAAAAAACTTTGTTTTTACGGGTTTACTTATTTGGACATCTGTAGTAGAAAAAATCTAACACGATCAATATTCCACCATTGGAACCTCATTTGCCAGTAGCAACATATGATCATTTTTTTTTAACCTTTTATCTGGCAACAAAACTGACACCTTTTGTTTTACGAGGAGTCATGTTTGCATTGACCACAATACCTGCAGCCTTTTGGCGTCATCTGGTCCAACCCATGTGAGACTAGGCTCTAAGGAAAGCTGTCTCGGGTGTGGACCAATCAACTTCAAGGACAGTGCATATCATTATCAGAGTTATGTTTTTGTTTGCATTCCGACTGCAGGTATTGTGGTCTAAGCAAACATGACTCCTCGTAAAAAAGGTGTCAGTTTTGTTGCCAGATAGAAGGGTAAAAAACAATTATTACGATAAATATTATTGGTTCTTTCGGTAAAGTGTGAGTTTTTTCCATTTATTTTTTAAATTTTTTTTTTATTTTAATTATTTTTATTTTACATTTTTATTTAATAATGTATTTATGAAAATGCTTTTTTCTATCTACGTGACTTTACCGAAAGAACCAAAAATATGATTTCTTGCTCTCACGAAAGTTTTAAGCCCAAAAAAATAAAACACAATAAACTAAAGAGCTTCACTGCTCACCGGATTCCTCCTCTGGCAGTCTAAATCCAGATTCCGATCGTGAGTAGCTCGTGACAGAGCCATTATGAACCATACTTTTAGTTCTTTCGGTAAAGTCACGTAGGTAAAAAATGAAATTAAAATTAATAAAATAATAAAATCAAGACGTTTCGGAGGCAACACAAGTCTCCGTCATCAGGTGGGACCGTCACAGCCAGATTTGCTGCATCCACCTGATGACGGACACTTGTGTTGCCTCCGAAACGTCGTGATTGCATTATTTTTCTTAATTTTAATTTCATTTTTTACGTGACTTTACCGAAAGAACTACGAGTATGAATCCTTGCAGTCACGAAAGCTTCAAATCTAGAACCATTATGAACCCCCGAGAGGGAGCTAGAGAGAGAGAGAGAGACCCTGCCACAAGATTCGAAAACCAAAATATCTGTGGTTCTGGCTCATTATCTCTGACATGGCCATTATGAATCCCCGAGAGAGACAGAGGGCGAGAGAGCGATAGAGAGACGCAGAGAGAGATAATCCCATAGCTGACGCTCAAGCCCAATACCCCCGCAATTGCTGACTCTGCGTTGCTGACACGGCCATCGCGAACCTCCTGAGAGAAAACAAGTATAACCCGTAAAAACAAAGTTCTTCACTATAAATCCTTTATATGCGTGGCGGCTAGAGTCTTCTCGTCCTCTGGCTTGAGATGGCTGCCACCTATGGGTCAGATGATTGTCAGCCAGTATTAAGCAATTGGTAATTAAATATTTAATTTTTTTCCCTAAACAGTGTAAAATTTTGGGATTTTTTTTCACGAACATTAATTGTCTCGCACAACGAGTCTGTGTGCAAAATGTCAGCTCGATTGGATCACGGGAAGTGGGTTAAAAAACGACCGAAAGATTTGCACGGTCCTAAGCAAGCAAGCAAGCGAACTTAATATAAAGGATTTAAAAACACGCGCTTCTGTGATGCCGGGTTTGGCACGTCCACCATGCAACGAGCTGCATGCAACGTCGAACTTTCTTTCGCACCGTACGTGGCCAAGGGAAGGACAACCAACTCTATAGGAGACACCCCAGACGCGGGGCTTGAGCTCGGAGAGTCGAAACATCGTCGCGGAAGTAATTGCTGGCATGGCCATCGTGAGCCTCTTGTGAGAAATTCTCCCCGGCCAGAGAGTTCCAACTCTAAAGTTGAGCATTGCCCGATCGTTTTGCTTGCGACACGGCCATCATCATGAACCACACACACAGAGAGAGAGACAGAGTGAGATATCTAACCCAAGAACTCCAACCCATGATGATGCTGTCATTGACACGGCATCATCATGAACCACACACACAGAGAGAGAGTGAGATATCTAACCACGAACTCCAACCCATGATGATGTTGTCATTGACACGGCCATCATCATGAACCACACACACAGAGAGAGAGTGAGATATCTAACCCAAGAACTCCAACCCATGCTGATGCTGTCATTGACACGGCCATCATCATGAACCACACACACAGAGAAAGAGAGAGTGAGATATCTAACCCACGAACTCAAAACGCAGATACCGGCTAAGTTTACGCGACACGACCATTGTGAACCCCTACTCCCACCCCCTCCCCTGCTTACCANCCCCCCCCCCGTGAACCAGCCCCCACAACCACCCAATCCATCTCCCCCCCCCAACTCTCTCCCTGCCGCTGTAATGAAGCGATATTTCAGAGCAGGGGAGTGCACAGGATTGGGGAGGTCACGTAACAGATGTGCTGCATCGACAGAATGTCCACGTAAGTCGATACTCAGCACTTTCTGGATGGTTCCTGTCCACCCACACACACACGCACGCGCGCACGTCTATATACACGCACAAAGACAAAGACCCGACCGTGTAGCCTCAGCAGACTGTTGGGGCAAGTGCTATTAGCGAGCAGCACCTGTGAAGGCCGGCACGGTTCACGAGGCGGTGGGTGGCCAGCACCACGCCCGGCCGCCTTTGTCTCCCAGTAGCGATGTTCACACACCACACCAGGTACTCATCTGAGGCTGAGCCGACGTAGGGAGGCCCGGGACCGGTTCAGATAATCGTCACCGGTGTTGGCCGTGAGCGGGGAATCAAACCCGGGTCGCCAGGTTCGTAGTGCAGCATAGCGCTAACCACTGCACCACCACTCCCCCCCCCCGCATCTCTCCCCTCCCCACATCTCCCCCCACATCTCCCCCACATCTCCCCCCACATCTCCCCTCCACACCCCCCCCCCACATCTCCCCCACACCCTCCCCCACATCTCCCCCCCCCCCGCATCTCCCCCCGACCCGTGATCCCTGGCGCAGTCGCACCGCCTGCACCCGCCACAGCAACGCCGTTTGGTGAGCTCACCGAACGGGTGAAACGCGAATTTTGACCTCTGAATTGTTTTCGAGGGTTTTTATTTCTTTATTTTGTCACCATCGTCGGCCTGAAGGAATACGGGGAATCTGGTTATCTGGAGAACTTTAACAATGATGGGGTTTGTGTTGTTTATCAGCCCAAAAAAATATATATTATAAAAAAAAGCTTCCACAGAAGCCGTGAAAGGTTAGCGAAGGTCTTTGACTCGTGAAGGCTCCGAAGAAAATTGTCATCTTATCGGCTGTCAGCAGATGCCAGAGACGTCACGGATTTCACGAGCGTCACCGCCAACGACGATGTTATCATCATCATCGCCATCATCATCATCGCCACCGTCATCATCATCATCGCTATCATCATCATCATCGCCATCATCATCATCGCCATCATCATCGCCGTCATTATTATCGCCATCATCATCATCATCATCATTGCCATCATCATCGCCATCATCATCATCATCGCCATCATCATCGCCATCATCGCCCTCATCATCATCATCATCATCATCGCCATCATCATCATCGCCATCATCATCATCGTCATCATCATCGCCATCATCATCGCCATCACCATCGCCATCATCATCATCGCCATCATCATCATCATCGCCGTCAATATCTCATCATCATCATCATCATCACATCATCATCGCCATCATCATCATCATCATCGCCATCATCATCATCGCCATCATCATCATCATCATCGCCATCATCATCATCGCCATCATCATATCATCATCACCATCATCATCATCATCATCATCATCATCTCATCATCGCCATCGTCATCATCATCTCATCTCATCATCAGCATCATCATCGCCAATATCGCCATCATCCATCGTCATCATCATCGCCATCATCACCGTCATCATCATCATCGCCATCATCATCGCCATCATCATCATCGCCATCATCATCGCCATCATCATCACCATCATCATCGCCATCATCGCCACCATCATCATCATCGCCATCACCGCNATCATCATCATCATCATTCATCATCGCCATCATCATCGTCGTCATCGCTTTCATTCGCTCATCATCATCATCGCCATCATCATCGTCGCCATCATCATCGCCGTCATCATCGCCATCATCATCATCGCCATCACATCGCCATCATCATCATGCTTTCATCACGCTCATCATCATCATCACTACCGCCATCATCATTTCTACCATCATTGTAACAGCTTTTAAATTATATTTCTATGTTCGCCATCTTCACCATCGTCACTTTCATCATCAGCACCATCATAACTGCCAAAATCATTGTTTTAAATTATCTTGTAATGTTCGGCTACGTACGGTGCGACAGAAGTTCAACATGAATACACCATCATCATCATCACGTTCATTATTCTCATCATCATCACCACCACCATCATAACTGCCATCATCATCATGATGCGTGCAAATGTTATTCAATAGTGTTGAAAAATAAATTGAACATTATATCGATTTACCAAGAAAAAAACATTCGTGTCATTTAACTTCAGACCTTTGATTTACTGTCGTTGATCTAACCTTTACCTGACCTTAAAAGATCTTAGTCTCTTACAAGAAATACGTAGCGGTATCGATTCGCAGAAGATCAGCTATTATTGGGTTTGGTTTCATTTGCAAATATATATAACCATGAACCCAATGAAAGTCTAAAACAGCCCATAATAAAATGTCTATTTCGTATGGATATGAATTGAGTAGCCACCATGAATCGATGTCCAGGTTGTGAATCCAGTTACTGGTTTCAGACTCACAGAGAGAATCACAGACTCAGAGAGACCCACAGAGTCTCACAGAGTTCCATAGACTCACATCCAGATACAGAGACTCAGAGACCCATAGACTCTTACAGAAACCAATATACTGAAATCCAGAGCCAGAGACTCAGAGAGACCCATAGACGTACAAAGAGACCCATAGACTCACACATAAACTCGGATACTCATACAGAGACTCATAGACTCACACAGAGACCCATAGACTCACACAGAGACACATAGACTTACACAGAGACCCATAGACTCACACAGAGACCATAGACTCACACAGAGACCCACAGACTCACACAGAGACCCATAGACTTACACAAAGACCCATACACACACACAGACACATAGACTCACACGGAGACCCATAGACTCACACAGAGACCCATAGACTCACACACAGACTCGGATACTCATACAAAGACTCATAGACTTACACAGAGACCCATAGACTCACACAGAGACCCATAGACTCACACAGAGACCCATAGACTTACACAGAGACCCATACACACACACATAGACTAACACAGAGACACATAGACTCACACAGAGACCCATCGACTCACACAGAGACCGACAGACTTACACAGAGACCCATACACACACAGAGACACATAGACTAACACAGAGACACACAGACTCACACAGAGACCCATCATCGACTCACACAGAGACCCATAGACTCACACAGACACCCATAGACTCACACAGAGACCACACAGACTCACACAGAGACCCATAGACTCACACAGAGAGACCCATAGACTCACACAGAGAGACCCATAGACTCACACAGAGACCACACAGACTCATACAGAGACCCATAGACTCACACAGAGACCCATAGACTCACACAGAGACCCACAGACTCACACAGAGACACATAGACTAACACAGAAACCCACAGACTCACACAGAGACCCATAGACTCACACAGAGACCTATAGACTCACACAGACACCTATAGACTCACACAGAGACCACACAGACTCACACAGAGACCACACAGACTTACACAGAGACCTATAGACTCACACAGAGACCCATAGACTCACACAGACACCTATAGACTCACACAGACACCTATAGACTCACACAGAGACTCATAGACTCACACAGAGACCCATAGACTCACACACAGAGACCCACAGACTCACACAGAGACCGACAGACTCACACAGAGAGACCCATAGACTCACACAGAGACCCATAGACTCACACAGAGACCCATAGACTCACACAGAGACCCACAGACTCACACAGAGACACATAGACTAACACAGAAACCCACAGACTCACACAGAGACCCATAGACTCACACAGAGACCTATAGACTCACACAGACACCTATAGACTCACACAGAGACTCATAGACTCACACAGAGACCCACAGACTCACACAGAGACCCACAGACTCACACAGAGACCGACAGACTCACACAGAGACCCATAGACTCACACAGAGACCCATAGACTCACACAGAGACCCATAGACTCACACAGAGACCGACAGACTCACACAGAGACCCATAGACTCACACAGAGACCACACAGACTCATACAGAGACTCATTCTCACGATGCCTCCCCCTGTTGGGTCGATCTTGAATGTTTCATTGTGTAAAAGGTGATGGATACCATATTCATATCCCATCCTAATCGTACAATTATGAATAAGTGACTCTACGTATATGGACAAATATTGCAATTTGAAGCGGCTAAAGCATTCAAACACGCGAGTTGATTGCGCGTGTGTCACACGGTGCAGCGGTGGCACAGTGGTTTGCGCACTGCATCCGTGGACTTTCCCACCCGAGTTTGATTCTGAGCGATGCCATATCTGAACGATCGGTGGGCCACCACCACCACCACCTCCACCACCACCACCATCACCAAGCCACCTCCACTACCATCACCTCCACCACCACCTCCCCCACCACCACCACCACCTCCACCACCACCACCATCACCCAAGCCACCTCCACTACCATCACCTCCACCACCACCTCCATCACCACCCAAGCCACCACCGCCACTACCACCACCTCCACCACCACCACTACCACCACCTCCACCACCACCCAAGCCACCACCACCACCTCCACCACTACCTCCACCACCACCGCCACCACCACCACCGCCACCACCACCACCTCCACCACCACCCAACCACCACCACCACCTCCACCACCACCACCACCACCACCCACCCAAGCCACTTCACCACCACCTCCACCACCTCCACCACCACCACCCACCCAAGCCACTTCCACCACCACCTCCACCACCACCATCACCCAAGCCACTTCCACCACCACCTCCACCACACCACCATCACCCAAGCCACCTCTCCTCCTTGGCCAAAACTCGCAGGGAGAGCCCTTAACCCAAAGCGAGTAAAATGAATTGTACGCAACGCNAGTTTCAAACCCAAATATATTNCATTCANAGTTCGTTTGCTTTGGGTTAGATCATCTGCGTCGATATAATGTCATCGATAAGCTGACTAATNCCCTCACGAGCCGGCAGAGAACACAAAATTGTCGAGCACATCGTCGATGTTCAACATCGTCTGATAATATCAAATAATTGAGACTGATCTCCTATAAGCGTTCCAGAACACCNAGTAATGATGTAAAACAAATCTCGTCAACACATCCTCGGAGGGAGCAGGAACGTTGGGTTGCTCGTCATGGCCAGGGTCAACGGCGGCGTGGTNTATCGCAAATATGGCCGACTGTGATCGGCACAAGCCGGCGTGAGTAGGTTAAACGTTGAGTTTTATAAGGGCACCACGGGGTGACCACCCTCCCCACCCAGCCCACCCCTCCCACCAGCCACTCTCCCCACCCAGCCCCTCCCCACCTCCCACCAGCCCCTCCCCACCCTCTCCACCCAGCCCCACCCCTCCATTTTTGGATGCACGACGGACACGGACACAATACCTGTGGGCTGGTGTGAGGTTCCTACCAGTATAAACGTGTCGTTAAAACCCACCACCACCCGACACAGCCAACTAGTAAGGGTTGTGTCACGTAAACAGAACGTGGCCAATTCGTCACTAGTACAGCACTAGTGTGTGTTGTAGTGTATAGTAGTGTAGTGTGTAGTGTATAGCAGTGTATTGTGTATAGTAGTGTATAGTAGTGTATAGTATAGTGTATATAGTGTAGTTTAGTGNATAGTGTAGAGTAGTGTAGTGTATAAGTGTATAGTGTAGTGTATAGTGTAATGTAGTGTATAGTAGTGTATAGTGTAGTGTATACTAGTGTATAGTGTAGTGTATAGTATTATAGTGTAGTGTATAGTAGTGTATAGTGTAGTGTATAGTAGTGTATAGTGTAATGTATAGTGTAGTGTATAATGTAGTTTATAATGTAGTGTAGTAGTGTATAGTTATAGTAGTGTAGTGTAGTTGTAGTGTATAATGTAGTGTATAATGTAGTGTATAGTGTAGTGTATTGTANTGTAGTGTATAATGTAGTGTAGTGTATAGTAGTGTATTGTAGTGTATAGTGTAGTGTATAGTGTATAGTAGTGTATAGTAGTGTAGTGTATAATAGTGTAGTGTATAGTGTAGTGTATAGTAGTGTATAGTGTAGTGTATAGTGTAGTGTACTAGTACAGCAACACCGGTGTGTCGGAGAGCCCAGCCACGACAGTTACAATCTGAGTACACGTTTCTCCAGTAAGTACAACTAGCTTCATCAGGATGATATTGGTCGCGAAAGCCTAAGTGTTAAACTGAGTTGATTGCTTTGTTTTGTCTGGAACGGGTGGGTGATTGTGAAAGCGTGTTTATCTGCGGAGGGTTGATTGGGTGAGGGGCACACGGGTTTGTAATAAAGGAGTGAGCGGAAGATAATGGGAGGGGTTATACATATGTAGAGGTGTTACGTACAGAGGTGGAGCAAGCCATTACGTTGCGGTGTCTACATCACGGTCCGTGCGTGGGGTGTCTACATCAACGTCCGCATACAGCCCCGCTGTGTGTGCGTGCGCACGTGTGTGTGTGCGTGCGTGCACACGTGTGTGTGTGTGCGTGCGTGCGTGCACACGTGTGTGTGTGCGTGCGTGCACACGTGTGTGTGTGCACAGGTTCACGATGCTTTCCCTATCGCGCTGTGCGGGGTCACCGTGCTCTTCCCCCCTCTCTCCGTCTCGAGATTCCGAATGTGACTCACAAATTGCAACAAGCTGAGAGACGAGGCAATAGCCGACACCCCCCGCCCCCACGCGCCCTGCCCCCCCCCACCCTCAATTCCCCCGTGCCCCCCCTACCCCCGTGCTCTGCCCCTCCGCGCCCCCCAAAAGGGGTCGCGGTGATTTCGAGCCACGAGACTGAAGCCAAACCGTGGGCACAACACAAACCCGCCTCAAGTTTTTCGTATTAAAAAAATTAATTCACTATAAACCCTTTCTATGCGTGGCATCGGTTTTATTTTATTATTCATTTCTGTTTTTCTTGAGTAATAGTTTCATTTTTATCACATTGGTATTTTAAATTCAATATAAGGAAAGTCGTATATAAGGATTATAAGGTTTTCAGTTTTTGTATGATTGTTTATATTGTACATTTTTGTTGTTTTCTTGAATAATTTTCTGTGTTTAGGAAAAATATATGATTGTGTTAGTGAAAATTTTTTTTTTCTAAAAAGTGGAAAATAAATTGTCACGCACAACGAGTCTGTGTGCAAAATGTCAGCTCGATTGGATCACGGGAAGTGGGTTAAAAAACGACCGAAAGATTTGCACGGTCGTAAGCGCGCAAGCAAGTGAACTTAATATAAAGGATTAAAAAAAACTGAAGAACGCCTTCGTCGTTGACACCTGCCCTCGGAGGAGCGACGTTTCGGACTACGGCCCTCCTGCGTGAATGGTTCCCCGGCTTTTTTGAGACATTGGCCTCGAGGCGACGTTTCGGTCTATGGCCCTTTGCTCTGTGAAGGTTTCCCCGGCTTTTGTGAAGTCGTTGCTAATGTCAAATGTAATTTCACCACATAATTGCCATAATTATTATAATTATTCTAAAGGAGGGGGGCTTTTTTGTTATCCGTAATTTGTAGAATGCTTTGATGTCTTCCAAGCTCGATGGGGCTTCACTCGTTGGGAAAGATCGCTTCTGATTATTCTGAGCGAGGACTAATTTACGGAGCCCAGAGCCAGACCTTTGGTATCATCCACAGCGCGTCAATTTCCCATACCTCTATCGTGGGACCTTGTTACCCGTGTCAAAGTGTAGTGACGTTAATGGTGTCACTACGGCAGAGGTACGGGTAGCCGTTTGCGACCCTGGTGCGGCCGGGTACGGGTACGGGTAGGTCGTGAATCACTGGTGAGTAACCGTTTGTCACTCATTTCGGGTAGGGTACGGGTACGGGTGGGGAACGGGTACCCATTTGCGACCCTGGTGCGGCCGGGTACGGGTACGGGTAGGCCGTGAGTCACTGGTGAGTAACCATTTGTCACTCATTTCGGGTAGAGTACGGGTAGGGAACGGCTACCCGTACCCGGCCTGGTACGGGTACCCATTTGCGACCCTGGTGCGGCCGGGTACGGGTACGGGTAGGCCGTGAGTCACTGGCGATTAACCGTTTGTCACTCATTTTGGGTAGGGTACGGGTACGGGTAGGGAACGGCTACCCGTACCCGGCCGGGTACGGGTACGGGTACCCATTTGCGACCCTGGTGCGGCCGGGTTCGGGTACGGGTAAGGAATCAAAACCCGTTTTCGACCTCTGCGCTACGGTGTTGGCGGCTACTGTGCGTCTGGAACCCCTCTTGGGGGTCTGATTGATTACGTCACGCGAGCGGGCCCAAGAGGGCACGTGACCGGGACAGGGGAGCGACACGTGGTGCTCGGTCGGGATCCTTCGGGAAAGATCTCGAAGGGGGCGTGGCCGAAGGCGGAGTGAGGCCACGCCCATGAGCGTAAAGGGGCGGTCCCGGGAGCGTTCGTGGCTGTTCTATAGAATCAGCCCTCGGCGTTCCGTTTCTCCGATCTGTGGTCTCCGCTCGGCATCGTGGATGACGCTATATGATGAAACTGAATTGAATGTATGAGTACCTGCTCTCAACGAGGATCATTGCCCGAAACGTCGCCTCTCACCGTGTTCGCCAGACCACGAGAACACCCCGAGTAAGCGCGACGCGTCCCCAATCAGCTTCGGCAACATCCTTGGTGTCAAAGACGAAGATCCCCACCTGTAAGCGAGCAGCACCTGTGAAGGCCGGCACGGCACACGAGGGGGTGGGTGGGTGGCTAGCAACCAGGCCCGGCCGTCTTTGTCTCCCCAGTGACGATGTTTTTACACACCGCACCAGGTACTAATTTGAGGCTGAGTCGACCTAGAGGAGGCCCAGGACCGGTTCCGATAATCGGCACTGGTGTACTGGAGTAGCTCAACTTAACGCAGTTGCCGCTCGCGAGCCACTAGATGGACACACAAAACAATCAACGCCAGCGAGCCAGCGATCATGAACTTAACTTCACTTAAAGCTTTCGTGACTGCAGGAATTCATATTCTTTGGGTCTTTCGCTGAAGTGACGTAGATAGGTTGGAAACAATAATAAAATAAACAAGGGAGACAAAGGCGGTCGGGCGTGGTGCTGCTATCTACGTGACTTTATCGAAAGACCCAAATTATATTGAAACTATTTGTATTCTTGGTTCTTTCGGTAAAGTCACGTAGAAGGGAAATAATAAAATAATACAAATATAAAACAATAAAAATTCTACGACGATTCTGTGTTAGTACGTCGAATTTTTATATTTTTATTATTTTATTATTTCCCTTCTACGTGACTTTACCGAAAGAACCAAGAATATGAATCCCTGCAGTCACGAAAGCTTTACATCAAAAATCAAACTATTTTTGTGTTAACAAGTAAGGCCCCACCCCACACTGTGCAGCTATTTTTCTGAAGCGACTTTGGCTATCGCAAACGATGGCTCGAACGAAGTGACTCGTCACGTGGACATTTGTAACCGAAGCCAACCGCGTGGTGACGTCGGTTCTAAATGCGGTGGGAAAAACCCGGAGGAGCCGGAGAAAAATCCACGCGACCACGTGGAGAGAGACACGCAAACTCCAAATACACAGCAGCAGGCGTCAGGGTCGGGATGGAACCCACAACCTCCTGTGTACTAGGCGAGGTAGTCAACATCTCACCACGGGGAGAGAGAGAGAGACACGCAAACTCCAAATATACAGCAGGCGTCAGGCTCGGGATGGAACCCACGACTCCCTGTGTACCAGGCGAGGTAGTTAACATCTCACCACGGGNAGAGAGAGAGAGAGAGAGACGCGCAAACTCCAAATATACCGCAGGCGTCATCAGAGTCGAGATCGAACTCACGACCTCCTGTATACCAGGTGAGGTAGTTAACATCTCCTAGCCACCATGGCGCATGGCCGGTGTGGTCGTGTCGATCAAGCTGAGAGCTGCGATCAAATACCGATGGGGGGGGGAGCTGAATTCAGCCAGAATTCAGTGGGTGCAGAACCACGTTTAATGTGATGGGTGGAGGGGGGTACGTGCTGTCAATGGTGACCGGACTGAGACCATCAGCTCACTGCGCTTGAGAACCCGGTTTAATCACGACTTCGTCTATGTGAGTCTCTGCGTGAGGCTATGGGTATCTGTGAGTCTGCGGGTCTCTGCGTGAGTCTGTGGGTATCTGTGTGAGTCTATTGGGTATCTGCGTGAGGCTATGGGTCTCTGTATGAGTCTATGGGTCTCTGTGTGAGGCTATGGGTCTCTGTGTGAGTATATGGGTATCTGTGTGAGTATATGGGTCTCTGTGTGAGTCTATGGGTCTCTGTGTGAGTCTATGGGTCTCTGTGTGAGTATTGGGTCTCTGTATGAGTCTATGGGTCTCTGTGTGAGTCTATGGGTCTCTGTGTGAGTCTATGGGTCTCTATGTGAGTATATGGTTCTCTGTGTGAGTTATAGGTCTCTGTGTGAGTCTATACGACTATCAACTCAACAATCGCATTTTTTTCGAGCTGGTGTCATGATGGGGAAGAAGAGAGAGTATGTGAGTCGCTTGGTGAGTGGATCTATAAGTGATTCAGCGTTGCAATTGAGCCAAGAGGTGAGAGAGCGGCCTAATAGGAGAGTGGCTCTGTTAATGCGTGGGCGAATTAGTGATGAATTCCAGTGAGTGAGCGCGTAAGTGGGTGATGTTGCCGAATGATTGAGTGAGCTAGTAAGTCAGTGACTGAGTGAGTGGACGCATGAGCGATATAGCGATCGGGTGGATAGGTCAGCCGAGTGAGTGAGTGATTAAGTGAGCGGTTGGTATAGATGAGTGAGTGGGTGAATGAGTGAGTGAGCAGGTGATTGAGTTGGCCGAGTGAGTGGGCCAGGGAAAGGGTAGATAGGTGAGCGCGCACGTGACAAGGTGAGCGTTTCTGCGAATGCTCGCTCACAGCACTTGCCCCAACAGTCTGTGAAGATATTCTTAGGTTTTTTCGGTAAAGTCACGTAGGTAAAAAATTAAAATTAAAATTAATAAAAGTGAAATAAAAATAAAATCAAAATCACGACGTTTCGGAGGCAACACAAGCTTCCGTCTTCAGGTGAAACCGTCACAGCACGATTGCTGTATCAAGTAAGAGAGTATCTTAGTAAGAGATTATCTTACTTGATACAGCTATCGTGCTGTGACGGTTCCACCTGAAGACGGAAGCTTGTGTTGCCTCCGAAACGTCGTGATTTTTATTTTATTTTTATTTACTTTTATTAATTTAAATTTTTTACCTACGTGACTTTACCGAAAAAAACTAAGAATATGAATCCTTGCAGTCACGAAAGCTTCAAATCTAGTCTGTGAAGACTTTACGGTGGGTTATTTGTCATTACGAGTGGAGAACAATGGCGCATTCGCTACGAACCCGGCGACCGAGTTCAATTCCTGCCCACGGCCACCAACACCCAGTGACGATTATCCAAACCGGTACCTGGGCCTCCCCTAGGTTGACTCGGCATCAAATGAGTACCCGGTACAGTGTGTAAAACATCGCCACTGGGGGAGACAAAGGCGGCCGGGCGTGGTGCTGGCCGCCGGCACCCCCTCGTGTGCCATGCCGGCCTTCATAGGTGCTCGCTAACAGCACTTGCCCCTACATTCTGTTAAGGCTATACGGGGGTCTTTATCTTTATGTGGGGAGCGGTAGTATAGCGGTTAGCGCGCTGCGCTATGAACCCAACGACCCGGGTTCGATTCCCGTTCACGGCCAATACCAGTGACGATTATCTGAACCGGTTCTGGGCCTCCCCTAGATCTACTCAGCCTTAAATTAGTACCTGGTACGGTGCGTAAACATCGCCACTGGGGAGACAAAGGCGGTCGGGCGTGGTTCTGGCCACCCACCCCTTCGTGTACCGTTGCGGCCTTCATAGGTGCTCGCTAACAGCACTTGCCCCTACAGTCTGTCTATACGGGGCATCTTTGTCTGAGGAAACGTAATTTTCTCTTCATTCCCACGACCATACACTTGTTACTGCGCTCGGAAACAGCAATTAAACACATTTATAACTGGCGCGTGCAATATTCACAACGTCGAGCCTATCCTCTGCGGGGATGTACAGCGCTGATAAATAATGATGAAATAATTCACAAAGATCTGTTTTTACGCTAATGGGATCTTAAATTCATGAACTACTCCCACCACTCGCAGCTCATATCAGCCCGGCGAGAGCGAGCGAGTTCAATTCCTGGTTGTGTGTGGTGAGGGGGGAGGGGGTTGACTCAGCCGATCATCCCTCCGCGGTCGATAAAACGAGAACCACTTCATGTGGAAATCAGCAGCGGTTGAACACCAGTGGTTGTCACTCCCGGCATAGGAATGTGGAATTTCCGGCCAGTGGCTTTGGAGGGCTGTAAACAATGCCAGGTCAGTCCGACAAAGTGGTACTAATTTTATCGACCAGAAGTTGAATTAGCTCCCTTCACGTGCTATAAAGAAGGGTCATTGCCCGAAACGTCGCCTTGTGTCTATCCCCCCCCCCTATTAAGGACACGCATGCATGCGCGGTGCTGGTGGTGTTTGATGAGCGCGTTAAGGCCCGGCGTCTTCCTTTTTTGTGTTTAACAACACCAGATCAGGCGGCGTGCAACTCGTCGAAATGATCCAATTACATCGGCGTCGTTGTAATTAAAGTTTTCGTGGCCGCAATTAATCGGCGAATAAAAAAAAAATTAGTTTCGGCTCGTTAATTAAGGAACATTCCTGCGCTCAGGATAGGCGGGGTTGGTGAACGACACGGGGGGGGTGGTGGTGGTGGGGGGGGTTGGCGGTGGTGGGGGGTGGGGGGTGGGGGGTNGGGGGGTGGTGGGGGGTGGTGGAGAGATCTCCCAGACGTGATCAATCAACTCGCTCGCTTTGCAGATGACCGGGATTAAACCCGTCCCTGTGTGGAACAGCGGAAGCCAGGCGTCGTCAATAACGCACTGCTTTACTAGCGAAGCGCTTTGACGTCAATTAGACACGAAATCGCGGGTGGCACCACGGAGGGTTCACGCTCGCGTGCTCGCAACACAGCGAGGTTATAAAAGTCGCGTGGCTTCCACGTCGTGTCGTCTGTCCGTCTGCTGCATGCGAGAGGTGACGGGAAGTCACGAAGAAGGGAAATAATAAAATAATAAAAATAAAACCTAACAAAATAATTCTCACGACGTTTCGGCCACAACGCAAGCAGCCGTCCTCAGGTGAAGACCAGGTCTGTCGGGAAGACAGCGTCTAAATTAAAAATGAAATTTCGGGAAGACAGCGTCTGAATGAAAAATGAAATTTCATTTAGACGCTGTCTTCCCGACAGACCTGGTCTTCACCTGAGGACGGCTGCTTGCGTTGTGGCCGAAACGTCGTGAGAATTATTTTGTTAGGTTTTATTTTTATTATTTTATTATTTCCCTTCTTCGTGACTTTACTGAAAGAACCAAGAAGATGAATCCCTGCAGTCACGAAAGCTTCAAATCAAGATTTATTGACTTGATCAGTAGGCCTCGGCTCTGCGTTGTTTTTTCGAGGTTTCGGAGTCCCCGACTCCTCTGCTCACGATCATTAAGGGCCTTCGTTATGGTGAGTGGGCACAGGTAAAATTACGTGGCCGGGAGTCTGTGGAGGAGGCTCGTGAAGGACGCTACTGGGCAGTTGGAGGCAGTCGCCCTCCAGCAACAACGGAGGGCGGAGGAGCGACGCTCACAACAACGAGCGGAGCGCCGGGTGTCTAAAACGCATCAAGTTGGCACAGTAGGGGGCACATGTGGTGCATCGGCCAGTCATCTCAGTCAGTCGACCCGTGGCACCCTGTCCCATGACTTCCACGTGGCCTCAACGTGCACCTAGCCTGGCACAAGCGGCGTAGTAACGTCACCGCCACTTAGTGGCGAATGGCGGTTGCGGGGAGCGGTGGTGCAGCAGTTAGCGCTACACTGCGCTAACCCGGCGACCGAGTTCTATTCCCGATCACGGCCAACACCAGTGACGATAATCTGAACCGGTGATGGGCCTCCCTAGGTCGACTCAGCCTCAAATAGTACCCGGTGCGATGTGTCTTTTTCCGGATAAATAAAATCTTGGGTGAGTAATGAATGAATTAACATGATTATAAGTCGTTGTTAGAAAACGTCGCTTGCTATGATGCATCGTTCACTCAGCCGAACTGTCGTCAATTCTGCCCAGGGAAATCCATGCAAATTGGCGTCGCACTTTAAACTTCCATCGCTCAAGGCTCCGGGTTTATTTAAATTTCACGATTTTACATCTAATTGCAGGGACGTGAGTATAGCAGCACGCGTGTCTGTGTGGGCCAGAGTGGGGAGCGGTGGTGCAGCGGTTAGCGCTACGCTGCGCTATGAACCTAGCGACCCGGGTTCAATTCCCGCTCACGACCAACACCAGTGACGATTATCTGAACCGATCCTGGGCCTCCACTAGGTCGACTCAGCCTTAGATACGTACCTGGTGCGGTGATGTAAAATCATCGGCACTAGGGAGATAAAAGTGGCAGGGCGTGGTGCTTGCCACCCACCCTCTCGTGTGCCGTTCCGGCCTTCATAGGTGCTACTCGCTAACAGCACTTGCCCCAGTGGCTTGTTAAGCCTGTACCGGGGATCTTTGCTTTTGCTACGTGTGCGCGCGCGTGCGTGGGGAGCGGTGGTGCAGCGGTTAGCGCTACGCTGCGCTACGAACCCGGCGACCCGGGTTCGATTCCCACTCACGGACAACACCATTGACGATTATCTGAAGCGGTCCTGGGCCTCCACTAGTACACACACACACGTACACACACACGTACAGCACACGTACTCACACAGTACACACACACGTACACACACACGTACACGCACACACACACACACGCACACACACACACGTACTCACACACGTACACACACACGTACACACAGCACACACACAGTACACACAGTACGCACACACAGTACACACAGCACACACAACGCACACACACGTACACACANACACGTATACACACAGCACACACACGCACACACGCACACACACACAGTACACACACACGCACACACAGTACACACACACACGTACGTACACACACACGTACGTACACACACATACGTACACACGTACACACACACACGTACACACACAGCACACACAGTACACACACAGCACACACCGTACACACACACCACACAGTACACACACAGGTACACACACAGCACACACACACNGCGCACACACACACACACACACNTACACACGACACACACACGTACACACACCGTNCACACACACACACACACACACACGTAAACACACTCACACACACACACGTACACACACACACCACGNACTCACAGACACAACAGAGTCATCATCAAGCCACGTCAGTAGCAGCAGCAGCAGCAGTAGTTGGGGGACCACAGGTGTCCCATCTGCGCCGGCATCTCACGCGTCATCAGCGCCGCACCTGCCCTGCCTCCCCGTGACCTTCAGCGCAAGCAGCGGGACTCAGCACGTCACGTGACAGCCTCAAGGTGCACACCTTCCCTGCGTGGTGCAAGGCGAGATGATCGCCAATTAGCGGCGAATGACGGCTCGTTTGTTTGTTTGTTTGTTGTTGCTGCTGTTGCTGTGTTGTGCTGTTGTTGTTGCTGTGTGGTAGTGGCGTAGCTACGGAGTGTGCAGGCGGTGCACTGCGTCAGGGCCTACAGGGTGGAGGGCGGACATGTGCGGAGAAACCCGCGCGTCCGACCAGACCCGCATCGCCTCGACGCCTACACCGACGTTTGGGGCCGTCCCTAAATGACGTCACGCGATTTTGGACTATTTTTGACCCCACTCCCTCGTCACACGGCGTCACAAAAAGTCAGACCCCCCCCCCTCCTCAAGTATGACGTCACAAAGCTCTGCCCCCCCCAAAAAAAAAAAATGCTTCAAATCGCTTTAAACTATTGTCATTGTAGTGCGTATTTAATATGGCGCTGCACTCTGATGTTGTAGGAGAAAACATTTATTAAAAAGTCGATTTAATTAAGTAGAACCTGCTGTCTATAATTATTTAAAGTTTCGCATTTTTACGTGACGTCACATTTCTCAACCCCTATGGGTCTATGTGTGAGTATATGGGTCTCTGTGTGAGTCTATGGATCTCTGTGTGCGTCTATGGGTCTCTGTGTGAGTCTATGGATCTCTGTGTGCGTCTATGGATCTCTACGTGAGTCTATGGGTCTCTGTGTGAGTCTATGGATCTCTGTGTGCGTCTATGGATCTCTACGTGAGTCTATGGGTCTCTGTGTGAGTCTATGGGTCTCTGTGTGAGGCTATGGGTCTATGTGTGAGTCTATGGGTCTATGTGGGAGTCTATGGGTCTATGTGTGAGTCTATGGATCTCTGTGTGAGTCTATGGGTCTATGTGTGAGTCTATGGGTCTCTGTGAGGCTATGGGTCTCTGTGTGAGTCTATAGGTCTCTGTGTGAGTCTATGGATCTATGTGTGCGTCTATGGATCTCTACGTGAGTCTATGGGTCTCTGTGTGAGTCTATGGGTCTCTGTGTGAGTCTATGGGTCTATGTGTGAGTCTATGGGTCTATGTGGGAGTCTATGGGTCTATGTGGGAGTCTATGGATCTCTGTGTGAGTCTATGGATCTCTGTGTGAGTCTATGGGTCTGTGTGAGTCTATGGGTCTATGTGTGAGTCTATGGGTCTATGTGTGAGTCTATGGGTCTATGTGGGAGTCTATGGATCTCTGTGTGAGTCTATGGGTCTCTGTGTGAGTCTATGGATCTCTGTGTGAGTCTATGATGATGGTGGTGGTGGTGGTGAATGGACGGGGGGCGAGTGGGGGCGAATTGGGGTCGAGGGTGGGGGGGGGCTAGGATGGAGGAGGAGGAGGAGGAGGGATGGACAAAAATATCGGTCCAGACGAAGCCAAGTAAATAAATAAACAGCGCGGCCAAAAACAAATAAGCAAAATCTGCCCTTCGGGGTGTTTATCTGGCGGCGTTAATGTCGCCCAGTGGCAGATTTGTGATGCGTGTGGGTGCGTGGGGGGGGGCGGGGGGGGGTGGACGTTGAGGCGTCTCCTGATTGGTTATCGACCGCGTGCTGGGATCGCGCGCCTCGTGCTCCCAGCACGTGACCCGGCGGAGGATCTCCTCGTAGGAGGGGTCAGGGCCACGACCCCCCCCCCACTACCCCTCCCCCTATCCCTCCCCTACCCCTCCCCCCACTCCTCCCTCTACCCCCCACCCCCGGTCACTGGGACACTTTGACCCCCACCCTGACCTACCCCTCCTGCCCCGCCCCCGCTCCCCCCAACACCCCCCTCCACCACCATCATCACCACCACCACCATCATCACCACCATNACCACCACCATCATCATCATCACCATCATCACCACCATCATCATTATCATCACCATCATCACCACCATCACCACCATCACCACCATCATCACCACCACCATCATCATCATCACCACCATCACCACCATCACCACCATCATCACCATCATCACCACCATCATTATCATCACCACCATCACCACCATCACCACCACCATCACCATCATCACCACCACCATCATCATCACGCGGACATGCACAGGAGCTGCCAAATAATCTGAACGAGTGGACGTTGATGTTGTAGGGGAAAAACCGTAGGACACGGAGATAAATTAAATTGTTTAACCTGTGGTGAACGCTCTGAGTTTGTGTCACTGGTGGTGAACGCTCTGAGTTTGTGTCACTGGTGGTGAACGCTCTGAGTTTGTGTCACTGGTGGTGAACGCTCTGAGTTTGTGTCACTGGTGGTGAACGGGTTGAGTTTGTGTGACTGGTGGTAAACACACTGAGTTTGTGTGGCTGGTGGTGAACGCTCTGAGTTTGTGTGGCTGGTGGTGAACGGGTTGAGTTTGTGTCACTGGTGGTGAACACACTGAGTTTGTGTCACTGGTGGTGAACGGGTTGAGTTTGTGTGGCTGGTGGTAAACACACTGAGTTTGTGTGGCTGGTGGTGAACGCTCTGAGTTTGTGTGGCTGGTGGTGAACGGGTTGAGTTTGTGTCACTGGTGGTGAACACACTGAGTTTGTGTGGCTGGTGGTGAACGCTCTGAGTTTGTGTGGCTGGTGGTAAACACACTGAGTTTGTGTGGCTGGTGGTGAACGCTCTGAGTTTGTGTGGCTGGTGGTGAACACACTGAGTTTGTGTAACTGGTGGTGAAAGCACTGAGTTTGTGTAACTGGTGGTGAACACACTGAGTTTGTGTCACTGGTGGTGAAAGCACTGAGTTTGTGTCACTGGTGGTGAACGCTCTGAGTTTGTGTAACTGGTGGTGAACACACTGAGTTTGTGTAACTGGTGGTGAAAGCACTGAGTTTGTGTAACTGGTGGTGAAAGCACTGAGTTTGTGTCACTGGTGGTGAAAGCGCTGAGTTTGTGTCACTGGTGGTGAAAGCACTGAGTTTGTGTCACTGGTGGTGAAAGCACTGAGTTTGTGTCACTGGTGGTGAACGCTCTGAGTTTGTGTCACTGGTGGTGAACACACTGAGTTTGTGTTACTGGTGGTGAAAGCACTGAGTTTGTGTCACTGGTGGTGAAAGCACTGAGTTTGTGTCACTGGTGGTGAAAGCGCTGAGTTTGTGTCACTGGTGGTGAAAGCACTGAGTTTGTGTCACTGGTGGTGAAAGCACTGAGTTTGTGTCACTGGTGGTGAACGCTCTGAGTTTGTGTCACTGGTGGTGAACACACTGAGTTTGTGTTACTGGTGGTGAAAGCACTGAGTTTGTGTCACTGGTGGTGAAAGCACTGAGTTTGTGTCACTGGTGGTGAAAGCACTGAGTTTGTGTCACTGGTGGTGAACGCTCTGAGTTTGTGTCACTGGTGGTGAACGCTCTGAGTTTGTGTCACTGGTGGTGAACGCTCTGAGTTTGTGTCACTGGTGGTGAACGCTCTGAGTTTGTGTAACTGGTGGTGAAAGCACTGAGTTTGTGTAACTGATGGTGAACACACTGAGTTTGTGTGGCTGGTGGTGAAAGCGCTGACTTTTGTTTAAGCCACGGAGTCTTCACACGGAGTCGCCGTCTCCATTAGGTGAAGATTCACACCCTCCGTGTAACTGGGCAGGGTAATCTTTCTCGCGCTAGCACGAAAAACAGTGCTTCGGTTAATATCCTGTTCAAACAAAGCCACTTAATTTGCGATATAAAAGATATATATATAACGTTTCATCAAATACCAACCGCAAGGCTGTAAAGGTCACGCGAAGTCCTATTAATGCCCAATTACAGGGCCTCGTTACACTCGCGGTTTAGCGTTTGCCCGATAAAATAAAAGAAGTGGCATTTATTGGAAACGATGACCTATAATAGTTTAACGCGTAGGCTTTCGCGACCAATATTATTCATAATCAACGTTTTTTGGGTTCAGATCGCGTTATTTATAAATGTGTCGTAACCCTCCACCACTCGACACGGCCAATCAGTAAAAAGTGTCACGTTGACAAAAGACAAATAGTTCACTGCTTAGCCCCACCGGTGTGTTGAAGCGTGAAACCACAACATGTACAATTTGAGTAGTACGACGTTTCGCTGGTAATTGCATCCAGCATCATCGGGCAATTCGCCAGAATGGTGAGGGGCTCTGTTGTGTCTCCCGTTCTTATATAGAGCAGCAGCAGGGTGACGTCATCATTGACCTATAACAGTCAGTGAAAGTATTGGCTTTGCTAAAAAAAACTAAACAAAAAACGCCCAACGACAAATGAAAGTGAACGCGTGCCCTGCGGTTGATACGGACGATATCGTGGGGCACTTTAGGTGAGGAGCGGTGGCGCAGCGGTTAGCGCCTTGAGCTACGAAGATGCCCTCCCGAGTTGGATCACCGCTCACGGCCAGAATTAGAGCTGAACGATTTGGGGAAATATCTGATTGCGATTTTTCTGACAGATATTGCGATTGGAATTGCGATTAGACTTTTTAAAGGTCAAGCTTCAGTTCAATATTAACTGTGTAATAGATTTAAAACGTGTGATGGAGCTTTGCTACGTGATACCATGAAAATATGAACTGCTCTATATATGATAATGCAAGGATGAGATTTTTTAATTATATGAATTGCTTCCAACATGTATTTGTTAAAATGTTTTAATTGAAATAGAACTTTCAAACATCGAACAATTGTTAAGTTAAATAAATAAAATCATATTATTTGTATTATTTCCCTTCTACGTGACTTTACCGAAAGAACCAATAATATGAATCCCTGCAGTCACGAAAGCTTTAAATCAAAATTTAAATATACAAAAGTTATAATTTAAAAAAAATTACAATTCCAATAAGAAATTAAGTGGACTTTCAAATCGCAAAAAATCGCAGCCTTTACGATTTGCTAATCGCATTGCTTCAAATTGCGATTTCGATTTAAAAATCGATTCATCGTTCAGCCCGAGCCAGCATCAGCGGCGAATGAAATCTCCGCCGAGTCCACGACCTCCACCTTCACCGATCGTACCCATCACACCCTCGAGGGCGCTAAGTACTCCATCACATATTCTTAGGTTTTTCGGTAAAGTCACGTAGTAAAACATTAAAAGTAAAAAAAATAAAATAAAATCACGACGTTTCGGAGGCAACACAAGCTTCCGTCTTCAGGTGGTACCGTCACAGCCCGACAGCTGTATCAAGTAAATGAGAGATTACAGAGCTACCACTCCGTTTATATAATGGTTGGAGAAGGTAGCTCCTGCAATCTCTCATTTACTTGATACAGCTGTCGTGGCTGTGACGGTACCACCTGAAGACGGAAGCTTGTGTTGCCTCCGAAACGTCGTGATTTTTTTTTACTTTTACTTTTTAATGTTTTACCTACGTGACTTACCGAAAAAACCTAAGAATATGAATCATTGCCGTCACGAAAGCTTCAAATCTAGAATTACTCCATCACACGTCCGCGTCTGCGCGCTGAAGGGACGACTCAAACTATGGATTTGTACTCAAGACATCAGCCGCGCGCAAGGCAAGCGAACCCTCTCGGAACCGGGATTTGACGCTCGGCATCTCATCAGCAGAGCGAAGCTATCCAGTGGCCAGCTCACTCGCCCCCCGATTGAACAGGCCACGGAGCCTGCAAACCTCGCCACTCCACTCCATCCCGTTCCTCCCCTAAACCCCTTTCGCGATGCCTAAGAAACCACGTTATGGCAGTCATTCATTCCTAAACGCCCCCCGTCATCAACATCATTCTATTCTTGAACGAATGAGAGAGAAGGGAAATAGGTTCAACAAACGCGCGATTCGTACGGCGGGGGAAGAGTAGGCCAAAGATTTCCCCGTGGGTGTGGTGGGCTCTCTCTCTCTCTTTCGTGGAGGTCACTTCCACCAGCAGTGACGCGAGCGAGAAATTGCGGGGCTGCGCCTCGTGCCTTTAGCTCGGCCCGTCATCGCCGATGAATGCGAGTCGATACGATATTACATTTTTATCGCAGCGTCTAATTGCGACCGCATCTCCAGACGCTCCATAGGGGTGGCGATGTGGGGAGGGGGGCGGGTATATATTTTAATAAAATATATCTCTACTTCGAAGCCGTCCGAGGGTACGGCGAAAGGGGTGACTGCCCCGGGCCCCGTGCTTTGGGGTGGGGAGGATTGCACCGCGTTAAAGTTGCCCATGGGTTCACAGATCACTTTACTTGGACCCAGCCTACCGCGCCACGATACGAACCCGGCGACCCGAGTTTGATTCCGTCGACCTTAGCCCAGGCAGGGTCGTGAGAATGAACGCTGAGTACAGGTCGTACAAAGGGTGAGACTGAGAACACGCCACGAACCCGGTGACCCGAGTTCGATTCCCGCTTACGGCCACCACCAACGCACCGGTGACGATTATCTGAACCGGTCCTGGGCGTCCCCTAGGTCGACGCAGCCGCACAAAAAAAAACGAGCATCCGATGGTGCGGTGTGTGCATTAAACATCAGCACTAGGGAGACAAAGGCGGCCGGGCGCGGTGTTGCCAGCCACCCACCCTCTCGTGCGCCATGCCGGCCTTCTATGTATGTACGTGTGTTGAACTTCTTTCGCACCGTACGTAGCCAACCGTGCTAGTCGGAGATGCGGGGGTGGGGGGGAAGGACAAGAAACTGAACACACACGCAAAAAAGAATTTCTAAATAAGTGAATTTTCAATCCTGGATGATGATGATGATGATTTCAAAGAGCACCACGGCTCCATATTTTGTTGTTGGGACAAATCCAAGGGTCCCGTTAAAGGCTACACGGAGCATCTTTGTCTGTGTGTGGGAAAATATACTAGCCCCCCTTCCCCCCCAGAAACACATAAAACTCGAGAGGATGTCCCTAAACTCGCACATTTCTCATCTTGGGCTCGCATCTCCCCCCCCACCACCACGACATTCCTCCTGAAATCGATCCGAGCGCCGCCTCTGCAGAAAAATAAATCAGGGACCCGAATGTAGACTCCAATTCCGCTCGCTCCGCCGTGTGTGGGATGCAGCAGCAACAACAACAACAGCAACAACAACAACAACAAAAGGGACATTAAAAATTAACCCGTAAAAACAAAGTTTTTCACTATAAATCCTTCATATGCGTGGCATCGGTTTTATTTTATTATTCATTTCTGTTTTTCTTGAGTAAGAGTTTCATTTTTATCACATTGGTATTTTAAATTAAATATGAAATTTTTTTTTCCTAAAAAGTGGAAAATTTTGGAAAAAATTTTTCACGAAAATAAATTGTCACGCACAACGAGTCTGTGTGCAAAATGTCAGCGCGATTGGATCACGGGAAGTGGGTTAAAAACGACCGAAAGATTTGCACGGTCGTAAGCGCGCAAGCAAGCAAGCAAGTGAACTTAATATAAAGGATTTAAAAAGAAAACGCCATCCAGCCCGTGATTTGCAGGAGGCCGAGAAGCGAGGGGCCCGCCGGAGTTGCCGCAAATGAACGATTTTGACTTGCAAAATCATAAATAAATATGAATTGTTGCGTCTCTCTGCGAATGCTCGTCGATCGATGCAGAGATCCGCGGGGCGCCGTGGTGGTGGTGGTGGTGCATCACATCACAGCGCGGTCAGACGTCGCCGACCAGAACGCGGGTGTCACACCGGCCCGCGGTTCGATCTCCCGGCGCGGAAGTTTTGCGAAGTCGTAGGCGACTGGGCTGAGATCGGTCTAATTCGGTCTGTTATTGACACGTGACTCGGAGCCTCCGTGGGTCGTAGACTCTAAGCCGTGTCTCTGTGTTGTCTCTCTCTGCTTTTGTGACTGTCTGTGTGTCTGTGTGAGTCTCTCTCTCTCTGCTTGTATGTCTCTCTCTGTGTGTCTCTGTGTTATCTCTCTCTCTATGTGTCTCTGTGTTATCTCTCTCTGTGTGTCTGTGTGTTATCTCTCTCTGCTTGTGTGTCTGTGTGTCTTCGTGTCTGTGTTTTGTCCGTGAATCCGCGATGCACGAATTCCCTTTTGGAAAGGGAATCCACGGCTTTCGCAAGAACACGAGATTTCGCGCGTGCGATGTTTGATCGCTTAGCAGTTAACCCTTCGTGGATGTCTCGATTCATTCAGGGGTTGAGACGATCAGACAGGAAGGAAAACGACGTTGAAATGCGGTGTTTTTTCTGGAAGACTTTGCTGTTTTTTCCAGGATTTTTCTGTTTGCGTGTTGTCACTTTAAGATGTTTTCTTGTTCATGTTTTTGTTTTGTTGCGGTTGCACCCAAGTCAAGGGCCACATGGCTCACAGGGCTATACCTAATAAATAAAACTGAATTATCTTCTTGGTTCTTTCGGTAAAGTCACGTAGAATGGAAATAATAAAATAATAAAAATAAAACATAATAAAATAATTCTCACGACGTTTCGGCCACAACGCAAGCAGCTGTCCTCATGGTAGTATTTCCATTCTACGTGACTTTACCGAAAGAACCAAGAAGATGAATCCCTGCAGTCACGAAAGCTTTAAATCGAAACTGAATTCATAATGCTAATAATAGTTACAATATACATTTAAAGAATACACATTGAAATGTGTTCGTGCCAGTGTTAAAATTAACGAAATCATCCTATGTGTCCTGACTTTTGGGCCACCCAAGAAATGAAACCGACCCACCCCTTTATGAATGCAATGGTACCGTCCTTGACGAGTGTATTAAGTCTGGAGTGTACCATTACGCGTACGGAGGGGTGGAATAATTTTTTTTATTTCATCAGTTCCACATGCGTAGCGCTTGTGAAGGTGGAATTGCATTTTTTTTCGCGATGAATAACAACAACGACCACACGAAAAATAGGATAATACACGTTTCACATACACGAAATATCAATTCGAGTTCCACGTTCAACTCAGAAATTTTCGCAATGGGAAGAACAATGACGTCACGCGTTTTAAAATAAAAAAATTTGTAAAAGCAATCTTCGTTTGATGAGGAATCCACACCGCGTGATTTTATAAGCGGGTGGAAAAAAAACCCACAATGATCCACAATTGGAGAGCTCTTCCCAGGAGCGATATCAACTTTGAGCCTCACCACGTCTCCACCGTAACAAATCCAATTCCCCACTTCTACGACTCCCAAATGAACGACCCTAACCCTCAGCCAATTGACCTCGAATTGGGCTCTCGGCAAAAAAAAAAATGTTTAAACGCTCCGGCGCGGAATGGAAATCTGCAGACCCTGAATGGCGGAACAGATTCGTCTTCTCTCGCAAAAGACAACGCCCTTAACAGGCTGTTTGGGGCAAGCGCCGTTAGCGAGTAGCCACCTATGAAGGCCGGCACGGCACACGAGGGGGTGGGTGGCCAGCAATCACGCCCAGCCGCCTTTGTCTCCCCAGCGCCGATGTTTACTGCGCACTGCAACGCGGTTGCTCATTTGAGGCTGAGTCGACCTAGGGGAGGCCCAGGACCCATTCAGATAGTTAATCGTCACTGGGTGTTGGCCATGAGCGGGAATCGAACACACACGCAAACGCATGCACACAAAGACAAAGGTCACCCGTATAGCCTTAACAAATTGTTGGGGCAAGTGCTGTCAGCGAGTAGCCACCTATGAAGGCCGGCACGGCACACGAGGGGGGGGTGGCCAGCAACCACGCCCGGCCGCCTTTGTCTCCCCAGTTGCGATGTGTTTTACACACCGCACCAGGTACCCATTTGAGGCTGAGTCGACCTAGGGGAGGCCCAGCACCGGTTCAGATAATCGTCACCGGTGTGTTGGTGGTGGCCGTGAGCGGGACTCGAACCCTGGTAAGGCTGGGTTCGTAGCGTCTTCTCAGCCCCAGCCCTGTTCACGTGAGAGGCAAAGTTCATTATCGCCACGCTGCCCCATGCCAAGGTTTGGTGTCCGTCCGCACACCGACACTGCGATTCTTGTTGATGATTGTTCGGCCGGTCGATCCGTGGCCTCGTCGTCTCTCTGTTCGAGAGCTGCTACTGACGGTCGTCACGGGAGCCACTCTCTCCCTCTCTCTCTTTTTTTACGAAACAAAAGATGCTCGGTATAGTCGGCACTTTGCTTCGTTCATCATTTCGGTTTTTGTTAGGGGTTTTTTCAATGCTTTGCTTTACGTACCCCGCCCTGTTTAAATGAAAGATTTAACGAAAAATGTCAAGCTCTGCCCCTTCTTCTTACCCCTTCCTTCCCTCTCTCTCCCTCCCTCCCTCTCTCCCTCTCTCTCTCTTCCTCTCTCGACGTTGTCCTGTGCCCGGCGCACAACTCTAAATGTCTCCCGCGCTCTATCCATGCCGCAGCCTGCGGACCCAATCCCCCCCCCCCCCCCCCCCCCCATCTGAAAGGCACCCACGCCAAGCTGCACCACTCACAGGCCGAGGGACGCTGCCCTACGGCTTGGCTTGTGCCGAGTGCCACGGCTACCGCTCGCCTACCCACCAAGCAATCCACCTACCCACCCATTCACCTACCCACCCATTCACCCACCATTCCAACTAGCACACACACACGCATCCACCTACCCACCCATTCACCTACCCACCTACCCACCCATCTACCAACCACCCACCCACCGTCTACCCACCAAGCAATCCACCTACCCACCCATTCACCTACCCACCCATTCACCCACCATTCCAACTAGCACACACACACGCATCCACCTACCCACCCATTCACCTACCCACCTACCCACCCATCTACCAACCACCCACCCACCGTCTACCCACCAAGCAATCCACCTACCCATCCATCCACCTACCCACACATCCACCTACCCACCTACCAACCAACCCACCATTCCAACCAGCACACACACGCACACCACCTATCTACCCAACTAGCCACCCACCATTCCAACCAGCACACGCACGCACCCAACTACCCACCCGCCCGCCCGCCTACCCACCAACCCATTCACCTACACGCCTACCCACCTATCCACTTACCCACCTACCCACTTACCAATCCCACCCGTCCAGCCACCCACATTTCCAACACACGCCTGTCCGCTGCTCTGCATGCCCTGCTCAATCTCTATTAACGTGGGTTCCTTTCATGCCTCATTGGCCCAGGGAGGAAGACTCGGAGGAGGAGGGAGGGAGGGAGGGAGGGAGGAAAGGGAAGAGAGAGGAGGAGAGAGGAGAGTCATGAATAGTTGATGTGTAGGGGTCCCTTCACGATGGGAGAGAGCGCGCACTGCCTCGCGATGACAGCTCCCGGCTCGCTGATATTCGCGCCCAGCCACGCGATGTGCACCCGTAATCCCTCCAGCTCCATAGCTCTGCTTAAAGAATGACGATTAATGAATTCATAACCCTGCGCTAAGAGCTCAACAATATTGTTGTGTTTCACCAGGCAAGGCCCAGCTGTGTGGATATTTCTTTTGTTCAGACGCGACCTCGCCACAATTGATAGTTCAAGTGGCGTTTCATCATCACGCGCAAATGCTTGGCAGCAGCAGCAGCCGAATACTCTAAAGGTGTGTTCCTAAATGTGGCGGGGGAAAACCAGGAGAATAATCCACGCGACCACGGGAGAACACGCAAACTCCAAATATACAGCAGCAGCAATAGCAGGCGTCAGGGTCGGGATCGAACCCACGACCTCCTGTGTACCAGGCGAGGTAGTTAACATATCCTAGCCACCGTGATTATGATGAGAGAGAGAGACACGCAAACTCAAAATATACAGCAGCAGGCGTCAGGGTCGGGATCGAACCCACAACCTCCCGTACACCAGGCGAGGTAGTTAACATCTCCTAGCCACCATGATTATGATGAGAGAGAGAGAGACACGCAAACTCCAAATATACAGCAGCAGGCGTCAGAGTCGGGATCGAACCCACGACCTCCGTACACCAGGCGAGGTAGTTAACATCTCCTAGCCACCGTGATTATGATGAGAGAGAGAGACACGCAAACTCCAAAAATACAGCAGCAGGCGTCAGGGTCGGGATCGAACCCACGACCTCCTGTACCAGGCGAGGTAGTTAACATCTCCTAGCCACCGTGATTATGATGAGGAGAGAGAGACACGCAAACTCCAAATATACAGCAGCAGGCGTCAGAGTCGGGATCGAACCCACGACCTCCCGTACACCAGGCGAGGTAGTTAACATCTCCTAGCCACCGTGATTATGATGAGAGAGAGACACGCAAACTCCAAATATACAGCAGCAGGCGTCAGGGTCGGGATCGAACCCACGACCTCCCGTACACCAGGCGAGGTAGTTAACATCTCCTAGCCACCGTGATTATGATGAGAGAGAGAGACACGCAAACTCCAAAATACAGCAGCAGGCGTCAGGGTCGGGATCGAACCCACGACCTCCTGTGTACCAGGCGAGGTAGTTAACATCTCCTAGCCACCGTGATTATGATGAGGAGAGAGAGACACGCAAACTCCAAATATACAGCAGCAGGCGTCAGGTCGGGATCGAACCCACGACCTCCCGTACACCAGGCGAGGTAGTTAACATCTCCTAGCCACCGTGATTATGAAGAGAGACACGCAAACTCCAAATATACAGCAGCAGGCGTCAGGTCGGGATCGAACCCACGACCTCCCGTACACCAGGCGAGGTAGTTAACATCTCCTAGCCACCGTGTTATGATGAGAGAGAGAGACACGCAAACTCCAAAATACAGCAGCAGGCGTCAGGGTCGGGATCGAACCCACGACCTCCCGTACACCAGGCGAGGTAGTTAACATCTCCTAGCCACCGTGATTATGATGAAGAGACGCAAACTCCAAAAATACAGCAGCAGGCGTCAGGGTCGGGATCGAACCCACGACCTCCTGTGTACCAGGCGAGGTAGTTAACATCTCCTAGCCACCGTGATTATGATGAGAGACGCAAACTCCAAATATACAGCAGCAGGCGTCAGGGTCGGGATCGAACCCACGACCTCCCGTACACCAGGCGAGGTAGTTAACATCTCCTAGCCACCGGATTATGATGAGAGAGAGAGCACGCAAACTCCAAAAATACAGCGAGGCGTCAGGGATCGAAACGACCTGACCAGGCGATAGTTAACTATCCTAGCCGGATTATGATGAGGAGGAGAACNCGCAAACTCCAAAATCAGCAGCAGGCGTCAGGGNCGGGATCGAACCCAGACCTCCCGTACACCAGCAGGTGTTTCGCACGTATGTTTGCCGAACTTCTTTCGCACCGCACGTAGCCAACCGTACTAATCGGAGGTGCGGGGGGGGGAGGACAAACTAAACGCAAAACAGTTCTGAATAAATGAGTTTTCAATCTTGATTTGAAAGTGCATAGCTCCAATGGCTCCCTAATATCGGAAGGAAGAGCGTTCCAGACGTCGCAGAAGCGGCGATGCAGTGACCGTCCTTGTTCGATGGTTACGTAACAATTAATGAGCGTACGATCCAATGACTGAAGGAAGATGTCACCACATCCGTCAACAACAACGTGGCCTTCAAGAGAAATTTGTATCGATTGTAAAACTCAAGGTTCACGTCGGCGATGCGTTCCTGAAATGTGCGATGACCAATGTGGAACCGACGTGAATCGAAGCGATTGAGAGGGTAGGAGTAGACGGTGGAGGCGAGGGTTGGGAGGCAACGGATAACGAGAGAGAGATCGAGAGAGAGAGGACGGGACGATACGTGAGTGTGTGGGGGGGGGGTCGAGGCGATGCTAATCGAAGTATTTGCGAAACGACTTAAAATACAAAGACGTAAATACAAAAAATGATAATGATGATGAGATTTGTAACGCGAGAAAGCAGTTTTGGAGTGTACCCAGCGGACACCCCAAAAGCGAGAGAGATGAGACGGCCGGAGTAATGTCTAAACGACAAGAATCACCCCCCTCCGTGTATCGTTCGAAAATTAGAGGAGGCAGCCTAAGGCAGTGGTGAAGGACGATTGTTGTTGTTGTTGTTGGTGGTGTTGTTGTTGATGTTGTTTCGCGTGAACTGACCGCTTGCGAATTAAATCGGCAAGACACACGCTGCCCCCGGCGAGAATGCCAACGATTGGAGCCGGTCGCTCGGTTAGCAGATGGGGAAACACACAAACTCGACACGGCCATCACCACCACCACTACCATCACCACCACCACTACCACCACTACCACCAACACCGCCACCACTACCACCGTCACCATCACTACCACCGCCACCACCAACACCATTGTCACCACGCAGCGCGCTCGGACAGGCAACTCGCGAGTTGACACACACAACACCCACACACACACACAACACCCACACACACACACACACAACACACACACACACACACACACACACACACACACAACACCACACAACACACACACACAACACCACACACAACACACACACAACACCCACACACAACACACACACAACACACACACAACACACACACACACCACACACACACACAACACACACACACACAACACACACACACACACACACACACACCACACACACACACCCCACACACACACACACACACCACAACACACACACACACACACACACAACACACACACACAACACACACACACACACACACACACACACACACACCCACCACACACAACACACACACACACACACATAACACCCACCACACACAACACACACACAACACACACACAACACACACACACACCACACACAACACACACACACACACACACACACACACACAACACACACAACACCCCACACACAACACACACACTAAACACACACAACACTCACACAACACCCCCACACACAACACACACACACACAACACACACAACACACACACAACACACACACACAACACCCCACACACAACACCCCACACACAACACACACACACACACACACACCACCACACACAACACCCACCACACACAACAACAAAAGTTTGGTCGTACATGTTACGTATTTCGTTTATACTGGTAGGGACCTCTTGGTTACACCAGCCCACAGGGGATTATTGTGTCCGTCCGTCCGTCGTACAGGGAGGGCTGGGTGGGGAGGGAGGGGCTGGGTGGGGAGGGTGGGGAGGGGCTGGGTGGGGGTGGGGCTGGGTGGGGAGGGAGGGGAGGGTGGGGAGGGGCTGGGTGGGGAGGGTGGGAAGGGCTGGGTGGGGAGGGTGGGAGGGTTGGGTGGGGAGGGTGGGGCTGGGTGGGGGTGGGAGGGGTGGGTCTGGGTGGGGAGGGGCTGGTCACCCCGTGGTGCCCTTATAAAACTCAACGTTTAACCTACTCACGCCGGCTTGTGCCCGCCCTCACAGTCGGGCATATTTGCGGAATACACCACGCCGCCGTTGACCCTGGCCATTGACCGAGCAACCCAACGTTCCTACCAGCTCCCTCCGCAGGAATGTGTTCCAAATTGTCTTATGGTTGTTATTGTTTCACTTGCATCCCACTGGGATTTTTGCACACAGCATTGATGTATGGTGCATTTTCTGGAAGACTTTGCTGTTTTTCCTGTATTTTTCTGTTTGCGCGTCGTCACTTTAAGACATTTCTTGGTCACGTTTTTGTTTGTTGCGGTTGCACCCGGTTCAAGAGCCGAATGGCTCACGGGGCTATACACCAAATACATGAAACTGAACTGAAATGAACTGAACTGGAGCCTGAGACGGGTGAGCATGGAGTCTACAGCACGGGTGGCCGAGGGGATCGGTGTTTGTCTGGGGGGGAGGGGCGGGGTTCCATATCGCGCCTGGCGTTGTCTTTCCGTGGCAATTGTTAATCGACCACCGGTGGCACAGAGCTACGGCGCGGAGATTTTGATGATCGAAAACGCCTCTTGGCACCGTTGCCTCAATCAAAACGATGCCAGCTCCCACCGCACACACAACCACCCACATCGTCCTCCCACCCCCACGCTCATTAAAATACACGCAGATTACTCTTTCCGTTCGCCAACACACACACCGCGCACACAATAGCGGAGGGGTGAGGGGTTATGGGGGGGGGTAGGGAGGTGGGGGCTTTTAAAAATAAATGAATGTTAGATTTAAAATCCGCTGTTGTCCATAATCCTCAAAGCTGGGGGCCGGTGTTGGCTGGTCACCGTATAATTGGATCAAAAGATTTATTTTCTGAGTTAGGGGGTGGGGGGTGTTGGGGGTTTTCTCGTCCATAATTTGTACACACACGCGCGCGCGCGCACGAAAAAATAAATCTGTGAATGACCTCGCAGACTTGCAGAATGAAATCCCCGTGTGTGTACGCGCGTGTGTGTGTGCGTGTGTGTGTGTTTGTCTTCACGTGGCCTCAAGGTGCACTTGGCCTGGCACAAGCATCGTGGTGACGTCACCGCCACTTAGTGGCGAATGGCGGTTGTTGTTTGTTGTTGTCTGCGGTAGTGTAGCGGTTAGCGCGCTGCGCTATGAACCTGGCGACCCGGGTTCGATTCCCGCTCACGGCTAACACCAGTGACGATTATCTGAACCGGTCCTGGGCCTCCCCTAGGTCGACTCAGCCTTAAATGAGTACCTGGTGCGGTGTGTAAACATCGCCACTGGGAGACAAAGGCGGTCGGGCGTGGTGCTGGCCACCCACCCCCTCGTGTACCGTTCCGGCCTTCATAGGTGCTCGCTAACAGCACTTGCCCCTACAGTCTGTTCAGGCTATACGGGGGATCTTTATCTTTGTCTTTGTTTGTCTTTGTGGGGAGCGGTAGTGTAGTGGTCAGCGCGCTGCGCTATGAACCCGAGTTCAATTCCCGCTCACGGCCAACACCGGTGACGATTATCCGAACCGGTCCAAGGTCAACTCAGCCTCAAATGAGCACCTGGGGAGACAAAGGCGGCCGGGCGCGGTGTTCACCACCCAACCCCTCGTGTGTCGTGTTGGCGTTCAAAGATGTTACTCGCTCACAGCATTTGCCCCAACTACCTCGCCTGGTGTGCAGAAGGTCGTGGGCTCGATCCCGACCCTGACACCTGCTGTATATTTAGAGTTTGCGTGTCTCTCTCTCTCCCCGTGGTGAGATGTTAACTACCTCGCCTGGTATACAGGAGGTCGTGGGCTCGATCCCGACCGCGACGCCTGCTGCTGTATATTTGGAGTTTGCGTGTCTCTCTCTCTCTCATCATCATCACGGTGGCTAGGAGTTGTTACCTACCTCGCCTGGTATGCAGGAGGTCGTGGGCTCGATCCCGACCGCGACGCCTGCTGCTGTATATTTGAAGTTTGCGGTGTCTCTCTCTCTCATCATCACGGTGGCTAGGAGATGTTAACTACCTCGCCTGGTATACAGGAGGTCGTGGGCTCGATCCCTACCTGACACCTGCTGTATATTTAGAGTTTGCGTCTCTCTCTCTCTTATCATCACGGTGGCTAGGAGATGTTAACTACCTCGCCTGGTATGTAGGAGGTCGTGGGCTCGATCCCGACCGCGACGCCTGCTGCTGTGTATTTGAATTCGCGGTGTTCTCTCCCGTGGTCGCTTGGATTTCTACCCGGGTCCTCCGGTTTGCCCCTCCACGTTTAGTTGACTCGACATCACGCATTTCCACGCCACGATAAGCCACTTCGTTGGGCTATCATTTTGTGGCCAGATCGTTTCTGAAGAAAAAAAAAAAAGCTATAATTTAATTTAATGAGTGTTTAGCGCGTAACCCGAACCTGGGATTTCAGCACAATCAGGGTTGTTCAAAACATCCCGCCTGCTCCCTAATGTATGTACCGCATGTAGAACTTCTTTCGCACCGTACGTGCAAATCGGAGATGCTGGTGGGGGAAGGACAAGAAGCTGAACGCAAAAAAGCATTCGAAATAAATGGGTTTTCAATCTAGATTTAAAACGTGATTTCTCACAGCGCCTTTCTAAAATCTGGACCGTGCGATCAACTGAAGTCTGAAGGCTTCACATCTATCCCGGAATAACAACATTCATATTCCCGTGTGTGAATACTAATGTCCACATTTATTACGACATACATACATATATAAACACAAAGGCAGAGGCAAAGATTCCACACCACCTACCCCGCCTCCCCAATATAGTCTCGAACAAAGCGACGAGGCAAGTGCTGTTCCGACAGATTACGGTCGGAAACATTTCAGACGGAGATCTCGCTCGGTGTGGCCAGCCGCAAGAAAAAAATACTAAAATAATAATAATGACACTCGGCATTCCACATCCAGTATACTCCGCGCCACGGCTTTGACTGCCACTACTTTTTTTTCTTCCAACAACCACCACCACCGCCACCACCACCGCCACCGCCACCACCACCACCACAAGAGACACCGCCACCACCACCACCACCACAACAGCCACCACCACCACCACAACAGCCGCCGCCACCGCACCACCACCACAACAGCCACCGCACCACCACCGCCACACCACCACCGCCACCACCACCGCCGCCACCACAACAGCCACCGCCGCCACCACCGCCGCCGCCACCGCCACCACCACCACCGCCGCCACCACCACCACCACAACAGACACCGCCTCTGTTAAATAAGGGCAGACGATCTCCAGTCTCCCAAATTGGATTTCCTGGGCTCGTGGCCACAACTGGCATCTGCTGTGCGCTGTAATTGTCTGAAGGTTTATTTTTTATTTTTTTGAGACCCGCTTTTTTATGTCTGTAAGTAAACAGTTGTCAGATTTATGCAGTCCCCCCCCAACCTCCCCCAGCCTCCACATCGGCGCACCTGTACCCACGACCCAGAGTAATTCGCACGGCAGCAAAGCCGTGTTAAATATAGCTGCGTTTGTGATGTGTGTCTTTTCTCGCTCTTTTTCTCTCGCTCGCGCGCGCGTCTCTCTCGTCGCTTTCGCTTCACACCGAGATATTGATGGGTATGACCGCCCTGATGATGTGCTTCGATGATGATGACAACGATGATGTGGAGTATACACGGAAAAAAACACCCTTTCCCCCATCGTACCTCACCCCCCACACCAGGGCCGGACTAAGCTAATGCGGGGCCTGTAGCATTTGTTGTTATAAAACACTAATTTGTTGACTTTCTTAGTAAAGTAATTGTATGTTTTCATTTGCTATACGGCCAGATAATACGACAAATCGCTCACCTTTAATACCCATTCGTTCGTAAAAAAAGTTTAAGGCGGTATAGTACTATAGTAACAGAGCAAGTGCAGAATCACTGGCACAAGCGTCGTGGTGGTGACGTCACCGCCACTTAGTGGCGAATGGCGGTTGTTGTTGTTGTTGGTAAGGCTATACGGGGGATCTTTGCATTCATGTGAGTGTGCCCGTTCCGACCTTCATAGGTGCTTGCGAACAGCACTTGCCCCTACGGTCAGTTAAGGCTATACGGGGGATCTTTGTCTTTGCCGTGTGTGAGTGTGTGGGGGAGCGGTAGTGTAGCGGTTAGCGCTACGCTGCGCTACAAACCGCTTGATCCGAGTTTGATTCCCGCTCACAGCCGACACAGGTGACGATTATCTGAACCGGTTATGGGCCTCCCCTAGGTTGACTCAGCCTCAAATGAGTGCCTGGTGCAGTGGTGTAGCAATCATCGCCACTGGGGAGACAAAGGCGGCCGGGCATGGTGCTGGCCACCCACTCCCTCGTGGTGCCGTGCCGGCCTTCATATGTGCTACTCGCTAACAGCACTTGCCCCTACAGTCTGTTAACGCTACACTGCTGTTACCACCCTTGTTGAATTTAATTTCAACGAAATAAATTACCGTCGAAACGTCGTGCGACTCAAACACTACACTATACACTACACTACTCTATACACTACACTATACACTACACTATACACGACACTACTCTATACACTACACTATACACTACTATACACTACACTATACACTACAATACACTACACTATACACTACACTATACACTACTATACACTACACTATACACTACACTACTCTATACACTACACTATACACTACACTATACACTACTATACACTACTACACAGTACACTACACACTACACTACACTATACACTACTATACACTACACACTACACTATACACTACTCTATGCACTACACTAGACACTACACTATACACTACACTATACACTACACTATACACTACTCTATACACTACACTATACACTACTATACACTACTATACACTACACTATACACTACTCTATGCACTACACTACACACTACACTATACACTACACTATACACTACACTATACACTACTCTATACACTACACTATACACTACTATACACTACACTATACACTAATCTATACACTACTCTATACACTACACTATACACTACTACACACTACACTATACACTACACTATACCTACTATGTACACTATACACTACTCTATACACTACACTATACACTACACTATTCTATACACTACACGCTTTTTGTGGAATATTTTGCTGTCTTTTCCTGGATTTTCTGTTAGCACTAGTCACATAGTCACTTTAAGATGTTTTTTGTTCATGTTTTTGTTTTTTGTTTGTTGCGGTTGCACCCGATTCAAGAGCCGAATGGCTCACAGGGCTATACCAATAATGAAACTGAGAAACATTACACTATACTGGTAACTAATTGGCGTTTTGTTTACGTGACAAATCCCTTACTAACTGGCTGTGTCGGGTGGTGGAGAGTTACGACACAACATTTATACTAACGCGATCTAATCCATAAAAAAACGTTTATCGTGAATAATATCTGTCGCAAAAGCCTCGCTACGTGTTGCAGCTCCCCATACCCTGACCCAGCATGGGCTCTGGGTAATAAAAGTATGAATAATGAACATCGATATGTTAACCAATTATCCGTGCTGTTAGGAATATCCCAACCTAGTAACTGCAAGCGAAAACAAAAACTAATGTCCTCATTTGCTCCTGGTGACCAACATTGTTTACGATTAATGATCATGGGTCTCCTTTGCCAGGACTAAAATATGACAATAGGTTTTCCCCCTTTTTTCTGGCAGCAAAACGGGTGTTAAGATATTCTTGGTTCTTTCGGTGAAGTCACGTAGAAGGGAAATAATAAATAATAAAAATATAAACTAAAAAAATTATCACGACGTTTCGACTGCAACACAAGCAATCATCATCAGGTGTGAAATCCACAGCAAGAAAATAATTGCTTTGGAAATAATTTTCTTGCTGTGGATTTCACACCTGATGATGATTGCTTGTGTTGCAGTCGAAACGTCGTGAGAATTTTTTTATTGTTTTATAATTTTATTATTTCCCTTCTACGTGACTTTACGAAAGAACCATGAATATGAATCCTGCAGTCACGAAAGCTTTAAATCAAAATTTAGGTGTTAAGATGTTAAAACACCAAACTGAAACATTTTACGGGAATCATACTGCATTACCACAATCTTGTGGTCAGAATGCAAACAAAAAACATACTCTGATAAAAAAAAATCATTGTCCTTGAAACTGATTGGTCCACACCAAGACAGCTTTCTTTTGAGCCTCGTCTCAAACCTCTGCCAGTGATTTGTCAACCGTGGGAGTACAAACTCAATCTGGCGAAATGGGATTTCGTGTTTGATTGAACGAACGAATGCGGGCGGTTGATTTGTGCTTGATATGAATTTAAACCCGATTTTTAGGCCTTAAATGCAATTCATGTGCAGCGTTTGTGAAATGCAATTAGCGCGGACGACGCAATCTACATCGATGCATCATTACTATTAGTCGAATATAGATTTGTTTTGTTTTTACATTGGCAAATGCATAATTCAGCGCGTTTAATAACTTCATACGGCGACAACGAAACACGCGCCCTGCCGTAAGGCTCGTAAATTGCACAATTAGGTCGCTCTAAAATATCCTGGAGGCATTTCCTCATTAGCACTTAATCCGGGTCGCGTTTTTGGCGATGCCGTGGCGGCTACTTCTGCTTCACGAAGGGGTTAAGGGCACTCGGGAAGAGCGGGCGGGGGGAGGGGAGGGTGGTCCATCGGCTCCCCCCTCGCCCCCTCGCCATCCAACCGCGTTCCCCCCTCTCCATCAATAACGGGACCCTCATGCATTATTCAGCCGAGCGCCATTCATTTACGCGCGCGAGTGGCCGAGTGTGTGTCCGTGTGTGAGCGTGAGGGTTGATGGTGCTGGCCACCCACCCACCCCTCCCTCGTGCAGCCCGTGCCGGCCTTCATGGCTGCTGCTCGCGAACAACACTTGCCCCTACAGTCTGTCACAGGCTATACGGGGGATCTTTGTCTTTGTGAGGGGTTGGTGTGAATGGGTGTGTGGGAGTGAGAGTATTGGGTTGGGTTGTGTGAGTGTATGAGGGTGTGTGAGTGTATGAGTGTGTGTGTGTGAGTATGAGTGGGTGTGTGTGAGTGGGTGTGTGTGTGTGAGAGTATTGGTGTGGGTTGTGTGAGTGTATGAGTATGTGTGAGTGTATAAGTATGAGTGGGTGTATGAGTATGAGTGGGTGTGTGTGTGAGTATGATTGGGTGTGTGTGTGTGAGAGTATTAGCTTGTGTGTGTGAGAGTATTGGTGTGGGTTGTGTGAGTGTACGAGTGTGTGTGAGTGTATGAGTATGAGTGGGTGTGTGTGTGTGAGTGTGTGTGTGAGTATGAGTGGGTGTGTGTGAGTGTATTCGTGTTGGTTGTGTATGAGTATGGATGGGTGCGTCAGTGTGGGTCAGTGTGGGTGCGTATGTGAGTGTATTAGTGTGGGTTGTGTGTGTGTGTGAGTATTTGAGTATGGGTGGGTGTGAGCGCGCGTGTGTGTGTGAGTGCGCGTGTGTGTGTGAGTATATGAGTATGGGTGTGTGAGTGCGCGTGTGTGAGTGTGAGAGAGAGAGTGCGCGTGTGTGTGTATGAGTGTGCGTGTGTGTGTGAGTGCGCGTGTGTGTGTGAGTATATGAGTATGGGTGGGTGTCTGTGTGAGAGAGAGCGCGTGTGTGTGTATGAGTGTGCGTGTGAGTGCGCGTGTGTGTGTGAGTATATGAGTATGGGTGGGTGTCTGTGTGAGAGAGAGCGCGTGTGTGTGTATGAGTGTGCGTGTGAGTGCGCGTGTGTGTGTGAGTATATGAGTATGGGTGGGTGTGTGTGTGAGAGAGAGCGCGTGTGTGTGTGTGCGCGTGTGTGTGAGTATATGAGTATGGGTGGGGGTGTGTGTGAGTGCGCGTGTGTGTGTATGAGTCTGTGTGTGAGTGCGCGTGTGTGTGTGAGTATATGAGTATGGGTGGGTGTGAGCGCGCGTGTGTGAGTGAGCGTGTGTGTGTGAGTATATGAGTATGGGTGGGTGTGAGCGCGTGTGTGTATGAGTGTGCGTGTGAGTGCGCGCGTGTGTGTGTGAGTATATGAGTATGGGTGGGTGTGTGTGTGAGAGAGTGCGCGTGTGTGTGTATGAGTGTGAGTGCGCGTGTGTGTGTGAGTATATGAGTATGGGTGGGTGTGAGCGTGCGTGTGTGAGTGAGCGTGTGTGAGTGAGTATATGAGTATGGGGGGTGTGTGTGTGTGTGAGTATATGAGTATGGGTGGGTGTGTGTGTGTGAGAGAGAGCGCGTGTGTGTGTATGAGTGTGCGTGTGAGTGCGCGTGTGTGTGTGAGTATATGAGTATGGGTGTGTGTGAGCGCGCGTGTATGTGTGAGTATATGAGTATGGGTGGGTGTGAGCGCGCGTGTGTGTGTGAGTATATGAGTATGGGGGTGTGTGTGTGTGCACACGATTACAGAGAGGCTCCCTGCTTTCTCGCTCGCTCAATCACGCTCCCGTCTTTCCACCCAGCATCTGCATAATTGATTTAAGGCACCAAGCGTTTGTGTGCGCGTAAAAAATAAATAACAGAGAAATAGTCTGAGTGCACATACACACGGAGGGACCCACGCACACATACATACATAAATATGTACACAAAGAACTCCCCCTCCCCCCTCTCCGCATAGCCTTTGATAGACTGTTGGGGCAAGTGCTGTTAGCGAGCACCTATTAAGGGCGGCACGGCACACACCACGCCCGGCCGCCTTTGTCTCCCGAGGACTGATGTTTTACGCAAAGTGCAGATTAAAGGCCGAGTCGACCTAGGGGAGACCCAGGACCGGTTCGAAATATTCGCCGCTGCTATTGTCCATGAGCTGGAATTGAACTCGGGGCCAAAACTCCGCATGGATGGATTTAAGAAACCCTTTGCGTGATCACGTGGGCAGCGATCCGCCTATCCTGGCTATCACCACGCCCGGCCGCCTTTGTCTCCCTTGTGGCGATGCTTACACATCGACACGATGTACTCAATTTGAGGCTGAGTCGATCTAGGCGAGACCCAGATCATTATCACCGGTGTTGGTGGCCGTGGGCTGGAATCGAACTCGGACAAACCAAAACTCCACACGGCACTTAAAGTGCCCGTGCTCAATTTGTGTTTTCGATTACACTGGTCAACACACTTTTTCTGGCATAAGGTATTCCAACGGTTTAAGGTAATTTGAGGTGCTGATTCCAAATCTGGCATCAGTTTTTGTCTATCACATCAGGTTTTTGAGATCTCAAATATTGCATTTTCAATAAAAACTGCGGAAGAAAATATTAAATAAATGAGGATATCTACATAACATGATATTATAAACACACTATCCTAAAAATGCAGCGCGATATTTTAACACTAAAGCAGTCACTGACTCGCAATAACTTGCAATCATAACTGACGGAGTTAATTTCGGGTAAAATCAATGAAAATAGGGTATGCCGATAGCATAAAAATGAGATGTGATAGAGCAAATCTGAGATCACATTTGGAATCGGCACACTGAAATTAGTCTAAAACAGCTGCAAAAGTCCAGGCCAGAAAAAAATGTTTTTTGTTGTTGACCAGTGTTATTTACTTTCTGAAAACAAAATCCTGCCACGTCTCGCACCCCCCCCCCCCCAGAACCAGAATAAAGTGCATCTCGCTCCCCCAGGGGTGCAGTGTGCACCGCAGGTTACGAAGAAGAACCACTGCATTAGACCTCGTAAAATATTAGAATTTAAACAAACATTTCTTGTTTTACTCTGATCGCATTTCCAATTTCGCCCCCACACAGACCGCTCCACCCCCCACGCACCCACCCCACCGCTAGGAATGGAAGGGCCCCACCGGGCATTTGCCCTAGGGACTGCTCCTACGTGCAGGGCGGGCCTGCTGGAAGTGTAATCCGTTTACCGGAGGAGCATTACGTCCCCACCGCCTGTGACGGCGTCTCGTGTTCACCCCCCCCCCTTGCCCCCCCACCCCCCCCCGGTGTTTTTTTGTGTTGCTGTGCTCCACAAATGCCCGAGACGTCAATGCGTGGATTATGTAATGCAGCGTGATTTGTAAAGGACTATTCTGCTAATGCATCCACTCACACACCCACGCACACACCCACACAAGACAAATATACCCCGTGTAGTCTTAACAGACTGTTGGGGCAAGTGTTGTTAGCGAGCACCTATGAAGGCCGGCACGGCACACGAGGGGGTGGGTGGCCAGCACCACGCCCGGTCGCCTTTGTCTCCCCAGTGGCGATGTTTACACATCGCACCAATAACTTATTTGAGGCTGAGTCGACCTAGGGGAGGCTGAGGATCAGTTCAGATAATCGTCACTGGGTGTTGGCCGTGTGTGCGGGAATCGCTCGGGTTGCCATTGTGACACACGCTCACACACCCACTAACTCACACACACCTACTCACACACACAAACACCCACTAACTCACACACACCTCTCACACACACACACTCACATACACACACACACCCACTAACTCACACACACCTCTCACACACACACACACCTCACTCACACACACANCCTCTCACACACACACACTAACTCACACACACCTCTCACACACACCCACTCACAACACCCACTCACACACTCCACCCACTCAGACACCCCTACTCACCCACACACACCCACTCACACATCCACTCACACACCCACACACACTCATCCACCCACTCACACTCCCACTCACACACCCACTCACCCGCCCACTCACCCACCCACATACTCACTCACCCACCCACTCACACACCCACCCACACATCCACCCAGTCACACACCCACCCACCCACAAACCCACACACCCACCCACTCACACAACCACACACCCACCCACCCACAAACCCACAACCCACCCACTCACACATTCACACACCCACCCACACATCCACCCACTCACCCACCCACCCACAAACCCACTCACCCACCCACTCACACACCCACCCACCCACAAACCCAAACACCCACCCACCCACTCACACATCTACACATCCACTCACTCACACACCCACCCACCCACAAACCCACTCACCCACCCACTCACACACCCACCCACCCACAAACCCACACACCCACCCACTCACACATCCACACATCCACCCACCCACTCACACACCCACCCACCCACAAACCCACACACCCACCCACTCACACATCCACACACCCACCCACCCACTCACACACACACCCCCAGACATCCACCCACTCACTCACCCACCCACCCGCAAACCCACTCAACCACACATCCACACACCCACCCACCCACACACCCACCCTCTCACCCACCCTCTCCTCTCCCCATCGCCCCATCCCTTAACAAAGCGCACCATCCCCTCCTTATTTTTTGTTCTCTCCTCCTATTCACCACGCTAATGTTTGTAGATACATGTTTTCTACTCGCTTAATCGAATACGGGTGTCCTGTCAATTCCGCCGCCATCATCGACAGACACACCGAACACGCCGGACGCATCACAAAAGGACACCCCGTCCTTCACGCCGCTAGCGCACGACGCTTTTTAACCCCCCCCCCCCAATTGTTTGGATGTCACGGGGGCCCCCCACTTTGGTTTGTTTCTACGTTGACATTCTTTGTGTCAAGGACGTTGACGGCTGCCGTTGCGTGTGGGCGAGGGGGTCACGGTGCCGTGCTGGGAACCGGCTACGTTGCAATCGCGGGTTCAAATCCAACAATGGAATGTTAAAATTAATATTTTTTGAAACATACTCTTTGGTTCTTTCGGTAAAGTCACGTAGGTATAAATACACACGACGTTTCGCTTGCAACACAAGCAATCATCATCAGGTGTGTTCACACTTTAGCTAAAACATTATTGCTGTAGTTTTCACACCTGATGATGATTGCTCGTGTTGCAATCAAAACGTGGTGATTTAATTGATTATGTTTTCTACCCACGTGACTTTACCGAAAGAAGCGGTCACGAAAACTTCAAATCTAGTAAAAAAAAAACATATTTGTATTTTTCTTCTTGGTTCTTTCGGTAAAGTCACGTAGAAGGGAAGTAATTAAATAATAAAAATAAAACATAATAAAATAATATAATAAAATAAACAATATAATAAAATAATATAATAATATTTTATTACTTCCCTTCTACGTGACTTTACCGAAAGAACCAAGAAGATGAATCCCTGCAGTCACGAAAGCTTCAAATCGAAAAATATTTGTATTTTACCAATAGATTCTATTTTAAGAGATTCCAGACCCCGCTGAGTTGTGTAGCTCGTTTTTTTATCAGAAGCAACCTGGCTGTGACTACATGATGGATCGACGACAAAGTGGGCTCATCATCCTCAGGTGGGAATGTATAGCAGCCCAACTACTCTGAACGCGTGATGCCCACTCCACGTGTGAAGTGGGGGAAACGTGAGGACCCCGAGACAAATCCACGCGACCACGGAGAGAGGGAGGCACACAGACTTCAAATATACAGCGGGCGTCAGTGTCGGGATCGAACCCACGACCTCCTGTAGACCAGGCGAGGTAGTTAACATCTAGCCACGGGGAGAGAGAGAGACACGCAGACTCCAAATAAACAGCAGGCGTCAGGTCGGGATCGAACCCACGACCTCCTGTAGTCCAGGCGAGGTAGTTAACATCTCACCACGGGAGAGAGAGAGACACGCAGACTCCAAATATACAGCAGCAGGCGTCAGGGTCGGGATCGAACCACGACCTCCTGTAGTCCAGGCGAGGTAGTTAACATCTCACCACGGGGAGAGAGAGAGACACGCAGACTCCAAATATACAGCAGCAGGCGTCAGGATCGGAATCGAACGCACGACCTCCTGTATACAGACGAGGTAATTAACATCTCACCACCGTGATGATGATGATGATCAGAGATAAAGACACGCAGACTCCAAATATACAGCGGGCGTCAGAATCTGAATCGAACCCACGACCTCCTGTAGACCAGGCGAGGTAGTTAACATCTCACCACGGGAGAGAGAGACACGCAGACTCCAAATAAACAGCAGGCGTCAGGGTCGGGATCGAACCCACGACCTCCTGTATACCAGGCGAGGTAGTTAACATCTCACCACGGGGAGAGTGACAGACACGCAGACTTCAAATATACAGCAGCAGGCGTCAGAATTGGGATCGAACCCACGACCTCCTGTAGACTAGGCGAGGTAGTTAACATCTCACCACGGGGAGAGTGACAGACACGCAGACTCCAAATATACAGCAGCAGGCGTCAGAATTGGGATCGAACCCACGACCTCCTGTGAACCAGGCGACGTAGTTAACATCTCACCACCGCGGTGCCCAAGACCTCCACATTAGATCCCTTCAAGCGCCGCTGCCTTTGTGTTTGGTTGTCGCTTTTGTTCGCTCCGATGCAATAAATGAAACGCGGGTGCCCGGGACCCCCGCGCCCCCCGCCCCCTGCCTCTGCCTCGCGGTCATCGGGGCAGTTGCACCGCCTGCACACTCCATCTCACGAATCGTCTTCTCGCGAATTCCTCGAGATCGTGCGGGCACAGTCACGCGCACAAAGTCGCAATGTCACCGCGGGGTGGGTGGGGGTAAGTGGGGGGGTTAGTGGGGGGGATGTGTGGGGGGGTGTGTGGGGTGTGGGTGGGGGTGTGTGGGGTGGGGGGTGGAAGCTTTGATCAGCTGCTCACCACCCGTCGAGACGGAGCCCACCCACACCCCACCCACACCCCACCCACAGCACGTGGTTGTTGAGGCAAATTCTATCGAAGAGGATTTATTCAGCTCAACATCGTGCCACCTCCCCCCCCTCCACTCATCATCCATGATTCAACAACAGCTATTCCCCAACGTGATGAACCAGATTCTGGGTTCCCCCCCCCCATCATCTCACCCCCCTCCCCCCCCCCCCCCCCCATATTTTTAAATCGTTTTAATTTACTCCAAATTAGCGCGGTCATCATCACCATCATCATCGAAGCGGAACTGTACGTGAGCGAGAGTGCGTGTGGTGGGGAGCGGTGGGGAGCGGTGAGGGAGCGGTGGGGGAGCGGTGAGGGAGCGGTGGGGAGCGGTGGGGAGAGGTGGGGGAGCGGTGGGGAGCGGTGAGGGAGCGTGGGGAGCGGTGGGGAGCGGTGGGGGAGCGGTGGGGAGCGGTGGGGGAGCGGTGGTGTAGTGGTCAGCGCGCTGCGCTACGAACCCAGCCACGCGAGTTCTAACCCCGCTCACGGCCACCAACGCCAGTGACGATTATGTGAACTGGTCCTGGAGCCTTCCCTAGGTCGACTCAGCCTCAAATGAGGACCTGGTGCGGTGTTTATTTTTTTTATCGCCACTGGAGAGACAAAGGCGGTCGGGAGTGGGTTGGCCACCCACTCCCTGGAGTTTACCGTGCCGGCCTTGATAGGTTGCTGCTGCTACTCGCCACAACTAACAATCACTTGCCCCAGCAGGCTGTAAGAACGGCTACACGGGGGAATATTTGTCTTTTGCGAGAGATTTTTCTTTTTAGACGACATAAAATAAACACGAGAAACACATTGGGGGGTTGAAATGGGGAATAATTGAGCAGAAACAAACATTTTCAACATCGAGTTGTTTTCACACAAGAACAACATATTGACTTGCTGTTCTTGTTAAGGTCATTATTATTATTCGATTTAAAGCTTTCGTGACTGCAGGGATTCATCTTCTTGGTTCTTTCGGTAAAGTCACGTAGAATGGAAATTATAAAATAGTAAAAATAAAACATAATAAAATAATATTATATTTTATTACGTATTATTATGTTTTATTTATTTTTATTTTATTATTTCCATTCTACGTGACTTTACCGAAAGAACCAAGAAGGTCATTATTATTATTTTCCGTATTACTCATTGGGATCTTGAAATTTCTCAGTTTGTTCTCACGCTGCTGCTGCTGCCACCATCGGGATTGCAACGGTGAGCTTGCAGGACGGACTTGCAATCCGCAAGCAGCGCCGCTTGCATTCGATCTCCTGGCCTGAGATCCATCATGTTTCACAGATTCAACAGTGGCTGGTGAAACTCAGATTCCAACCCAGAGGCTCGCGGTCTTGGCTCGGGTCCCTTCGTTCCTGCACCACGCCGGGCGCTCCTGCTCAACACCACGTGGTCGTGATAGACCTACTCTCCGTTATTTCACCTCCAGAAATCTCCGCGCTTAAAGGCCACTTTGTTGAGCCGTCAGTTGTGGCCATGTCGCTTCTGAAAAATAAGCTAATAGCTCAGTGGGCTTTACCTGGTAAGAGTTAAAAAAATGTGTTTAGTTTTATTTGTAAACATTTTCAAGTGATGTGTTCACCTTCCCTTTACTTTGCACTGGTATCGCGTTGTTGTGCTGTTTGTTGTTGTCACGTTCTGACCCCGTGCAACGACCACACATCTGTTTAAATGAGCTTTATAGATCTTCGGATTCCTCCAGCATACATTACTATTCTGATTATAAATAACACCATCACCTCGGCCACATCACCATCATCGTCGATCTCCCGTCGTGTGTAGTAGTTATTGCACTTTTTATAACACTAATTATAATTTACAATTGTAAAGTGGCGCATTTCATCCGTAAATCCCAGCAATGCGCCACCACCGTTTATGAAAAGCCAGGAAATAAACAGAACCTGCTAGGCACACGGCCAGGACTAGGTGTAGGGTAAAGACCGATTTACCCACCCACTCACTCACCCACCCACTCACCCACTCACTCACCCACCCATTACCCACCCAACCACTCACCCATTCACTCACCCACCCATTCACCCACCCACTCACCCACTCACCCACCACTCGCTCACTCACCCATCCACTCACTCATTAACCCACTCACTCACCCACCCATTCACCCACCACTCACTCACCCATTCACTCACCCACCCATTCACCCACCCACTCACCCACTCACTCACCCACCCACTCATTAACCCACTCACCCATCCACTCACCCACTCACCCACTCACCACCTACCCACCTACTCACTCATCCACTCACCCACCCATTTACCCACCCAACCACTCACCCACTCACTCACCTATTCACTCACCATCCACTCACCCACCCACTCACTCATCCGCTCACTCAAAACCAGGTTAAATGGCCAGAACTACGCCAGGGTTAATGGCCGAATTAAAGAGGTGAGTTCTCAAGAGGGACCTAAATCACTCCAGCGATTCTGATTGTCTGATTAGCAAAGGCACTAAGCGTTGTTCCGTCGTCTTGAAGCTGCACAGTGGCAACAGCCCGCTCACTCACCCACTCACTCACCCACTCACTCACCCACTCATCCACTCACTCACTCATCCCCGCACTCACTCATCCCGCACTCACGCACTCACCCACTCACTCACTCATTCACCCACTCATCCACTCACCCACCCACTCACTCACCGATGTACCCACCCACTCACTCACCACCCACTCACTCACCCACCCACTCACTCATTCACTCACTCACTCATTCACCCACTCACTCACTCATCCACTCATTCACCCACCCACTCACTCACCCACTCACTCATCCACTCACTCACTCACTCACCCACTCACCCACCCACCCACCCACTCACTCACCCACTCATTCACCCACTCACTCACCCACACTCACTCACTCATTCACCCACTCACTCACCCGCCCACTCATTCACTCATCCGCTCACCCACTCACTCTCACCCGCAACACAGACTTAGACAGCTCCCACGACTCCGATTGTCTTATTAACGAAGCCACGAGGCGTTGTTCCACAGCCTGCCAGCTGCGCAGCGGCAACAGCCGCATCACTCCAGGCACGGAGCCTTGCACTCGGAGCACTTAGAAGGGGCGATTCGAAGATCTCAGGGATTTCTTTGCAGAGTCAATTGCGGATCACATCGCTGCAAATATCGCGGGACTGACCCATTGATGGCTCTGGCAGCAGGTCAGCGGGCGGGATCTGTTTCTTCTAGATTTGAAGCTTTCGTGACTGCAAGGATTCATATTCTTAGGTTTTTTCGGTAAAGTCACGGAGATAAAAAAATTAAATTAAAATTACTTGATACAGCTATCGTGCTGTGACGGTTCCACCTGAAGACGGAAGCTTGTGTTGCCTCCGAAACGTCGTGATTTTTATTTTATTTTATTTTACTTTATTAATTTAAATTTTTTACCTACGTGACTTTACCGAAAAAAACCTAAGAATATGGATCTGTTTCATCTCTTCGTTTAGAGGAGCTCTTGGCACGCAATCCAGCCACACGCCAGAGAGGAAGCAAAAGACCTCAGCACTCACCGCTGATGGGGCGGTGGCATGGCCTGGCGGTATCGCTTGTTGCAGAAGTTCGCGGCTCGAATCAAGCGGCCACCCTGGTCAATGCTGCGGTGTGATAAGCATAATAACGATAGCGGCGCCACGGTGGCTATGAGATGTTAACTACCTCGCCTGGTATACAGGAGGTCGTTGATTCGATGCCAACCTGATGCGTGTATATTTAGAGTTTGCATGTCTCTCTCTCTCTCTCTCCGTGGTTGTTCCCTCCACATATTAGAATGAACATCGCACGTTCAGAGTATTTGGCTGCTATACATTTCCACGTGATTAGCCCACTTTGTTGACCTATTATTATTCGGGATGGCCTGAGTCGCTTCGGAAAAAAATAGATACACAACTCAGTGGGGCCTTACCTGGTAAAATAAATAAAAATAAAGTCACGTAGAAGGGAAATAATAAAATAATAAAAATAAAACATAATAAAATAATTCTCACGACGTTTCGGCCACAACGCAAGCAGCCGTCCTCAGGTGAAGAACAGGTCTGAAAGACAGCGTCTGAATGGCTGCTTGCGTTGTAGCCGAAACGTCGTGAGAATTATTTTATTATGTTTTATTTTTATTATTTTATTATTTCCCTTCTACGTGACTTTACCGAAAGAACCAAGAAGATGAATCCCTGCAGTCACGAAAGCTTTAAATCGAACTAAAAATTTTTTTATTAATTTAAAAAACTGTTTTGTTTATAGACGCGTATGAGTGAATTCAAACCGCATGAAGCGAATTTTGGTTAGACATCGTTTAGCCTAAATCGCACAAACTGAACCGGCGTACAGCGAGGAAGAACTGTACAACACTGTGCTCTGTGAGATTTGTAAATGTTAAATAAAATAGTTTATAATATTAATACTACGTCTACCCGCCTTCTGATTTAAAAAAAAACCCAGTGGCGTCATTGGCAAGAGTCGGCCATCGTGTTGCGCTGCGTCGCGATCCAAATTTTTCTCCAAATGTGAAACTACAGTGGCAACACGTCTCAATTGGGATCATACACAGCAGCAGCAGCAGTAGTAATCATGACCATCACCCCTACTGGCAGACTAATGCCCCAGGGTCGTTCGTGCAAATTAGATTCGCTCCGGGTCTCTTTGGTGTTCTCACCCGGTTCAACAAACTACACTTAAACACTTGAAAAAAAAAACCCACAACTCTCAAACTTAAGTGGATAACAACGTGAAGCCATCACGAGCGTGCAGTGATGGTCTCGCCTCTCGGCGGACACGTGGCATGTATTCTGCACACGCTCTCTCGTGGTTCTGTACGTGCTTGGAAGTTCTTTTGCACCGCACGCGGCGAGCTCAAGAACCCCCGCGTTTATTCGTGCGATGGTTGTATTGAAGCGGACACTAATGCAGTTACACCATTGGAACTCATTTGCCAGTAAAACATATGATAATTGGTTTTTTACCCTTCTATCTGGCAACAAAACTGACACCTTTTTTACAAGGAGTCATGTTTGCATAGACCACAATGCCAGATAGAAGGGTAAAAAAACAATTATCATATTTTTTACTGGCAAATGAGGTTCCAATGGTGTAAATGCTTTACCCCGAGCTCTCATACTCTGATGGTGCTTTGTCTTTGAGTTGTGCGCCTTTTGGCGTCATCTGGTCCAACCCATGTGAGACTAGGCTCTAAAAAAAGCTGTCTCGGGTGTGGACCAATCAACTTCAAGGACGGTGCATACAGTGTTATGTTTTTTGTTTGCATTATGACTGCAGGTATTGTGGTCTATGCAAACATGACTCATTGTAAAAACAAGGTGTCAGTTTTGTTGCCAGATAGAAGGGTAAAATTTTTAATAACTAATGCAGTTATTCAGATACTAAAAATGTCTGTTGTCGTTGTTGTTGTTGTCTTACATGTTTTTCCATGCGCAGTTTGAATCTGAACGTCCGAAAAAAAAAATGACAAATAATTTTTATCGCCTTGTCGGGGAATTATTTTACGTTCATCATCATGACCACCACTACTCCCACCACCACCACCACCACGCACGCGCTCGCAGCCATGCGAGACGTGACGGGACACTTTGAAGGCTGTGACCGCTTTCACAGCCACCCGCCGCTTAACGAGCTTCAAGGAGGAATCCGTTAAAATGTTAATTACGTTCCAATTTGTTTCCAGAGCCACGGAAGCGAGGGCCCGTCACTCCGCAATTACCTCATCGCTCGCCTGCCAGAAGAACCGGTGAGTGAGCGAGCGAGGGAGCGGGTGAGGGAGGGAGGGAGGTTCTTCGTGGCACGCCATTAGCGTCACGGTAAATTTGAGAGACGAACATTCCCCCCCCACAACCCCCCGACCCACCCACCCGCCTTTCTAGATTTTATTTTATTTTCCCCGAGAAAATTAATCCAGAAGATTGAACAGCCGTCCCACACACACACACACAGCGCCATCCCACACACACACCACCCCCATCACCCCACCCCATCACACCACCCCCATCACACCACCCCATCCCCCACCCCCATCACACCATCCCATCACACCACTCCCATCACACCACCCCCATCACACCACCCCCATCCCCCCCCCCCCCCCCCACCCCCATCACACCACCCCCACCCCCACCCCCCACCCCCATCACACCACCCCATCCCACCACCCCCACCCCCCACCCCCATCACACCACCCCATCACACCACTCCCATCACACCACCCCATCCCCCACCCCCATCACACCACCCCCACCCCCACCCCCCCACCCCCATCACACCACCCCCATCACACCACCCCCATCCACCACCCCATCCACCACCCCCACCCCCCCACCCCATCACACCACCCCCATCACACCACCCCATCACACCACCCCATCACACCACCCCATCACACCACCCCATCCCCCACCCCATCCCACCACCCCATCACACCACCCCATCACACCACCCCATCACACCACCCCCATCACACCACCCCATCACACCACCCCATCCCCCACCCCATCACACCACCCCCATCACACCACCCCATCCCACCACCCCCATCACACCACCCCATCACACCACCCCATCACACCACCCCATCCCCACCCCCATCACACCACCCCCATCACACCACCCCATCACACCACCCCATCACCCCACCCCCATCACACCACCCCATCACACCACCCCCATCACACCACCCCCATCACACCACCCCCATCATACCACCCCCATCACACCACCCCATCACACCACCCCATCACACCACTCCCATCCCCCACCCCCATCACACCACCCCCATCACACCACCCCCATCACACCACCCCCATCACACCACTCCCATCACACCACCCCCATCACACCACCCCCATCACACCACCCCATCACACCACCCCATCACACCACCCCCATCACACCACCCCCATCACACCACTCCCATCCCACCACCCCAGTGGCGGCTCCTGCAAAATCTCTCAGGGGGGCAAATGTCTGGATGATTGATAAGGATAAGGTCCACCATGCAATGGATAAATTAACAGCTTAAGCATGTAAAGGCAACTTCACTTCTTTAATATTAATGAAAAATAAAGTGACTTCTTCTTGGTTCTTTCGGTAAAGTCACGTAGAAGGGAAGTAATAAAATAATAAAAATAAAACATAATAAAATAATTCTCACGACGTTTCGGCCACAACGCAAGCAGCCGTCCTCAGGTGAAAACCAGGTCCGTCGAGGCGACAGAGTCTGAATGAAACAGCACACGAGCTTGGAGCATATATATAAGCTGGGCGCCTTGACAAAGGAATTTGCATATCAAGAGGAATTTAGCATATTTATGGGAAATGCAGGAATGTGATTAGTACTGCATATGCATGTGCATTATGCAGGATTAACAGCATCAAAGGGAGCTGCAGTTGCTGCTGCTGCAGTTGCTGCTGCTGCTGCAGTTTCTGCTGCTGCTGCAGTTGCTGCTGCAGTTGCTGCTGCAGTTGCTGCTGCTGCTGCAGTTGCTGCCTTATCCATTTTAATATAACACTATGTATTATTCTACCCACCCTAATGTGTATCACACTGCTATATATTTACTATACAATACACCATATTACTCTGCACACTCACCATTAAAACAAACCACTCAAGNTTTATTTTATTAAAGATTCCACTAGGTGGCGATAAATTATATTGTTGGATGAAACGTGCTTACGTATGATGACGTAAGCACGTATGATGACGTAAGCACGTTAGGGCTTGCCCTCCCGGAAGCCATAGAGAATGCATTGGAGCGCCCGCCGTTCGAAAAAAAACATCTTTGAATGTAAGTCTATGGGACTCGGGGCGATTCTCAGCTGGAGTGAAATCGCCCAAAAAGAGGCGGTACTCCACAGAACGTGACATGACGCTGATTGGACTATATCCAGAGGCACAGTGACGGCTAGCGTGACTCTGTGGTTCAATGACATTGGTGGTGTGTCGCCCAATCGCCCTAATGAAGAAACCGCCCCTGCACCACCCCCATCAACACCCTCACCACCACCCCCATCCTCTCACCCCCATCACACCACTCCCATCACACCGCCCCCATCCCACCACCCCATCACACCACCCCATCACACCACCCCCATCACACTCGTCTTACGCCTCGGGGCGGCCGAGGATTCGATTCGTCCGCAACGTTTCGTAGATCAGCGCCCGAGGTCCAATTCAGAATTGTGAATCTTTATTCAGCGGTGTCTCTGCGAACACGCGAATAACGAGCTGGGCACAGCGTGTCTCTGACTGCGGCGGCGTTGTCGGGGATGACGCCCCGGGTGTCAGGGTGTCCACTCCACGTTCCCACACCTCCTCGCCTCTCCCGTGAACCCCGGCGCCTGCCCGCAGAGCCTGACCCCCTTTAAGCGCATTTATTTATTTATTCATTGAAGGGGGAGGGAGCGATTTATTTATTAATTTGTTCGGTTTTTATCGACCTCGTGCAGAATGGCGCTGGCTGGCGTGGCGGGGAGCGGCGAAGCGTCCACTCGGAGGCGGGAGACGTCATCATTGTCAGAGTNGGGGGGGGGGGTGCGGGGGGGTGGGGGGGGGGTGCGGGGGGGGTGCGGGGGGGGTGCGGGGGGGGTGCGGGGGGTATGGGGGGTGAATGGGGGGGCGAGGGGAGGGGTGGGGGTTTGGGGGTGAATNGGGGGGGGCGAGGGGTATGGGGGTGAATGGGGGGGGCGAGGGGGAGGGCGGGGGATTTGGGGTGAATGGGGGGGGCGAGGGGGAGGGCGGGGTTTGGGGTGAATGGGGGGCGAGGGGGAGGGGCGGGGGGTATGGGGTGAATNGGGGGCGAGGGGGGGGGGCGGGGGGTATGGGGGTGAATGGGGGGGCGAGGGGAGGGGCGGGCGGGTATGGGGGTGAATGGGGGGGCGAGGGGGGTAGAACCAAGATGCTGCCACTGCCGCTGTACAGCTCGATCCCCACGCCCCTGACGAAGAGCTTTGGAGCTCATCGGATTCCTCCAGGATGAATCCGTTTTCTGAGTGTGTTCGCGGCCGTGTCGCCGCGTGTTGATCGCATGATGTCCAGCGTTTCGCACCATGCCCTCTCGGCTTCCTATCTCTAACACCGCCCCCCTATCTCTAACACTGCCTCCTATCTCTAACACCTATCTCTAACACCGCCCCCCTATCTCTAACACCGCCCCCTATCTCTAACACCGCCCCCCTATCTCTAACACCGCCCCTATCTCTAACACCGCCCCCCATCTCTAACACACTCCTATCTCTAACACCGCCCCCTATCTCTAACACCGCCCCCCATCTCTAACACCGCCCCCCCATCTCTAACACTGACTCCTATCTCTAACACCGCCCCCTATCTCTAACACCGCCCCCCCATCTCTAACACCGCCCCCCTATCTCTAACACCGCCCCCTATCTCTAACACTGCCCCTATCTCTAACACCGCCCCCCATCTCTAACACCGCCCCCTATCTCTAACACCGCCCCCTATCTCTAACACCGCCCCCCAATCTCTAACACCGCCCCCCATCTCTAACACCGCCCCCTATCTCTAACACCGCCCCCTATCTCTAACACCGCCCCCCATCTCTAACACCGCCCCCCATCTCTAACACTGCCCCCTATCCTAGCCCGCCCCCCTATCTCTAACACTGCCCCGCCATCTCTAACACCGCCCCCCCATCTCTAACACCGCCCCCCTACTCTAACCCCCCCCTATCTCTAACACTGACTCCTATCTCTAACACCGCCCCCTATCTCTAACACTACCCCCTATCTCTAACACCGCCCCTATCTCTAACACCACCCCCCCATCTCTAACACCGCCCCCATATCTCTAACACCGCCCCCCTATCTCTAACACCGCCCCCCTTTCTCTAACACCGCCCCCTATCTCTAACACCGCCCCCCTATCTCTAACACCGCCCCCCTATCTCTAACACTGCCCCCTATCTCTAACACCGCCCCCCTACTCTAACACCGCCCCCCTATCTCTAACACCGCCCCCCCATCTCTAACACCGCCCCCCTATCTCTAACACTGACCCCTATCTCTAACACCGCCCCCCTATCTCTAACACCGCCCCCTATCTCTAACACCGCCCCCCTATCTCTAACACCGCCCCCCTATCTCTAACACCGCCCCCCAATCTCTAACACCGCCCCCTATCTCTAACACCGCCCCCCCCATCTCTAACACCGCCCCCTACCTAACACCGCCCCCTATCTCTAACACCGCCCCCTATCTCTAACACCGCCCCCCCATCTCTAACACCGCCCCCTATCTCTAACACTGCCCCCTATCTCTAACACCGCCCCCCTATCTCTAACACCGCCCCCCTATCTCTAACACCTCATATCTCTAACACCGCCCCCCTATCTCTAACACCGCCCCCCATCTCTAACACCGCCCCCTATCTCTAACACCGCCCCCAATCTCTAACACCGCCCCCCTATCTCTAACACCGCCCCCCCATCTCTAACACCGCCCCCTATCTCTAACACCGCCCCCTATCTCTAACACCGCCCCCCTATCTCTAACACCGCCCCCATCTCTAACACCGCCCCCTATCTCTAACACTGCCCCCCTATCTCTAACACCGCCCCCCTATCTCTAACACCGCCCCCCTATCTCTAACACTGACTCATATCTCTAACACCGCCCCCTATCTCTAACACTGACTCCTATCTCTAACACCGCCCCCCTATCTCTAACACCGCCCCCCATCTCTAACACCGCCCCCCTATCTCTAACACTGACCCCTATCTCTAACACCGCCCCCTATCTCTAACACCGCCCCCTATCTCTAACACCGCCCCCTATCTCTAACACCGCCCCCAATCTCTAACACCGCCCCCCTATCTCTAACACCGCCCCCCATCTCTAACACCGCCCCCTATCTCTAACACCGCCCCCCTATCTCTAACACCGCCCCCTATCTCTAACACCGCCCCCCCATCTCTAACACCGCCCCCTATCTCTAACACTGCCCCCTATCTCTAACACCGCCCCCTATCTCTAACACCGCCCCCCTATCTCTAACACCGCCCCCCTATCTCTAACACCGCCCCCCTATCTCTAACGCTGACTTCTATCTCTAACGCCGCGGCAGCTTCTTCAGGAACACGATTTGCGTTCGGACGTCGCGCCGGACAACGCACGGTGGGACCTGACAGCAGCAGCAGGAGCAGGAAGAGGAGCTGAGTGGTGCCGGTGGTGATGGGGGGGATGTGTGGGGAGCTGTGAGTGCCGACCCTTACAGACACACCCGATATTCACTAATTTACTTGGCTTAGAGACACACACAGCGTGGCACGCGAGCACGTGGGCACACAAAGCAGACGGACGGAAAGACAGGCGGAGAGACAGGCGTACGGCACAAAGACAAAGATCCCCCGTGTAGCCTTAACAGATTGTAGGGCAAGTGCTGTTAACGAGCACCTATGAAGGCCGCAACGGTACACGAGGGGTGGGTGGCCAGCACCACGCCCGACCGCCTTTGTCTCCCTAGTGGTGATGTTTACACACCGCACCAGGTACTCATTTGAGGCTGAGTCAACCTAGGGGAGGCCCAGGACCGGTTCAGATAATCGTCACTGGTGTTGGCCGTGAGCGGGAATCGAACTCGGGTCGCCGGGTTCATTGCGCAGCGTAGCGCTAACCGCTACACCCACCGCTCCCCACGTGGCTATACCTACCCATGTGAAAAAAATACACACATTCACAGAAGCGTAAGATGCACGCATGCACAGACAGGCAGTCACACCCACAACTCATATACCAAAACACCCGCAGTATTAACTCGGGCGGTCGCTAGATTGGAAACTCGAATGTTTGCAACAAAGCAGCTTGCACGTCGGTTGGCTACGTCACGGTGCGACACAGTGAGCGGTGGTGCAACGGTTAGCGCGCTGTGCCACTAACCGGCGGCCAGAGTTCGATTCCCGCTCACGGCCAACACGAGTGCCGATTATCTGAACCGGTCCTGGGCCTCCCCTAGCTCACATGAGTACCTGGTGCGGTGTGTAAACATCGCCACTGGGGAGACAAAGGCGACCGGGCGTGGTGCTGGCCACCCACCCCCTCGTGTACCGTTCCGGCCTTCATAGGTGCTCGCTAACAGCACTTGCCCCAACAGTCTGTTAAGGCTATATGGGGATCTTTGTCTTTTGTGTGAGGTTAAAGTGGGGAGCGGCGGTGTAGTGGTTATTTGCGCTGCGCTGTGAACACATCAGCCCGAGTTCGATTCCCGCTCACGGCCACCAACCAACCCAGTGACGATTATCTGAACCGCTCATGGACCTCTCCTAGGTCGACTCAGCCTCAATGAGTCATCGGTGCGATGTGTAAACATCGCCACTGGGGAGACAAAGGCGGCCGTGGTGGTGGTGGGTGCGGGTGCGGTGTGTGGTGTGTGGGTGGGTGGTGCTGGCTTCGAAACCTCGAATGTTTGCCACACAACGCAGCTTGCAAGCCGCGATGAGCGTGTTTGGACCACCGTTGCGATGCAGCCAAAGTTCAAGGTGGAGCTGCACGCATCGGGTCCCGTCCCGGGACCCCACATCGCTCCGTGCGGCATCGCCCCGGCCCCGACACCTCCGCCGTGATGATCATTTACACACCCGTCGCGCCCTCGCCGTTGAAGGACATCCATTTATCTTTGCATCTCTCTCCATCTCTCACCGTTATTCTTGCCCTCCACCAATCAGATCGTGGGAGGTTGGTGGCAGTTTGGGGTGGGGGGTGGAGGAGTGGGTGGGGATGGCATCCATTCATCCAGCAGTGGACTGAACCGTGGCTGAGCGTTACGATGATGTTGGTAGTGCGGTGTGTAGTAAACATCGCCGCTGGGAGACAAAGGCGGTCGGGCGTGGTGCTGGCCACCCACCCCCATCGTGTGCCACTGCGCCGTCCTTCACAGCAGGTGCTACTCGCTAACAGCACTTGCCCCAACAGTCTGCTACAGGCTACACGGGGGATCTTTGTCTTTTTTTTGTTGGCGTTCGGTGGCAGAGCGGCCGAGGGAAGCGAAGCTCGCGGCGTTGATTTTGTGTTTTCTTGGGGAGCAACGCGGGATATTTTTAGCGAGGAGATGGGGAGGAGGTCGGAGGGGGGGGGGGCTACGGGGGTGGGGGCGGGGCTGGGGGGGTGGACTAACAAATTCGTGAGCCCTTGCGGCGTCCTTCCCCACCGAGCCGAGGGTCGAACCTCGTCCCACCGCCAGCCGCGCTCGTGACCACGCGCAGGTCCCACCAGAATAACCCTCGCTTTCATTATACAGCAGCAGCACCACCACCACAACCACCACCACTACTACTACCGCCAACTACCCTCCAGCCTCCACGTGCCCCCACAATGTCAGCGGCGCGCTGTGGCTGTTAGCAAGCAGCACACGCAACGAATTTGCCAGAGCGGGGAAGGTGCCGCGGTTCGAATCCATGTCCCGGAGGGCGCGGATGTTCGATCAGGCTTTACAGACTGTGGAACAACGATTTGCGTGTTCGGTAATCAGACAATCAGGGAGGGGTTAGAGCTGTTAAAGTCTGTCTAGTGGGTTTGGTGGTGGGTGGGTGCGTGAGTGGATGAATGGATGAGTGAGTGGGTGAGTGGGTGAGTGAGTGGGTGAGTGGGTGAGTGAGTAAGTGAGTGGTTGAGTGGGTGAGTGAGTGGTTGAGTGGGTGAGTGGGTGAGTGAGTGGGTGAGTGGGTTAGTGAGTGAGTGAGTGGTTGAGTGGGTGAGTGAGTAAGTGAGTGGTTGAGTGGGTGAGTGGGTGAGTGACTGGGTGAGTGACTGGGTGAGTGACTGGGTGAGTGAGTGAGTGAGTGGAAGAGTGGGTTAATGAGTGGGTGAGTGAGTGGGTTAGTGAGTGAGTGGGTGGTTGAGTAAGTGAGTGGCTGAGTAGGTGATTGAGTGGGTGAGTGAGTGGGTTAGTGAGTGGGTGGGTGAGTGAGTGAGTGAGTGGATGAGTTGGTGAGTGATTGAGTGGGTGAGTGGGTTAGTGAGTGAGTGGGGGAGTGAGTAAGTGAGTGGCTGAGTAGGTGAATGAGTGGGTGAGTGAGTGAGTGGATGAGTTGGTGAGTGATTGAGTGGGTGAGTGGATTAGTGAGTGAGTGGGGGAGTGAGTAAGTTAGTGGCTGAGTGGGTGATGAGTGGGTGAGTGAGTGGGTTAGTGAGTGGCTGGGTAGGTGAATGAGTGGGTGAGTGAGTGGGTTAGTGAGTGGCTGGGTGGGTGAGTGAGTGGGTGAGTGAGTGAGTGAGTGGATGAGTTGGTGAGTGATTGAGTGGGTGAGTGGGTGAGTGAGTAAGTGAGTGGCTGAGTGGGTGATGAGTGGGTGAGTGAGTGATCAGGCCCTTGCCTGCACTGTGCAGCTCCAGAATGTGGAACAACGCGTTGTGACCTTTGCTACCTGGCCACGAATGACCGCTTCCCTATGCCACTATCTTCTAAACACACACACGCAAAAAAGACAAAGATCCCCCGTGTAGCCTTAACCGACTGTTGGGGCAAGTGCTGTTAGCGAGCAACTTAAATATACACGCGAGCACAAATACAGATTAAAATACTCTCAATCTCGGAGGAAGAATAATCAGATCATTAAATTCTGAATAACCCAATATTATAGTAACGTATGTTGATAATAACAATAAGTGTGTTCTGCCGTTCATCAACAGCATTCATTACGTTTACGCGCAGAGGGCTAACCCCCCCCCCCACTTCCGATTAATAATCCTCGCCCATTAATTAGAGAGGGGGGGGAGGGGGTCGTGGAGCGTGAGGAGGAGGAAACAATCGGTAACATTAATAAATAATTAAGCAATTACCTTGATAAACACCGCCCGGAGTGCCGCCAACGCGGACGAAGCAACAAACAGGAGCGGCTGTGGCTCAGCCTGAGCTCAAATGCGGCTCTGTCTGATCCCAAATGCGGCTCAGTCTGAGCTCAAATGCGGCTCTGTCTGAGCTCAAATGCGGTTCAGTCTGATCCCAAATGCGGCTCTTTCTGAGCTCAAATGCGGCTCTGTCTGACCCCAAATGCGGCTCTTTCTGACCCTAAATGCGACTCTCTCTGACCCCAAATGCGGCTCTCTTTGACCCCAAATGCGGCTCTTTCTGAGCTCAAATGCGGCTCTGTCTGACCCCAAATGCGGCTCTGTCTGACCCCAAATGCGACTCTGTCTGACCCCAAATGCGACTCTCTTTGACCCCAAATGCGGCTCTGTCTGACCCCAAATGCGGCTCTGTCTGACCCCAAATGCGGCTCTGTCTGACCCCAAATGCGACTCTGTCTGACCCCAAATGCGACTCTGTCTGACCCCAAATGCGACTCTGTCTGACCCCAAATGCGACTCTGTCTGACCCCAAATGCGGCTCTGTCTGACCCCAAATGCGACTCTGTCTGACCCCAAATGCGACTCTCTTTGACCCCAAATGCGGCTCTGTCTGACCCCAAATGCGACTCTGTCTGACCCCAAATGCGACTCTCTTTGACCCAAATGCGGCTCTGTCTGACCCCAAATGTGGCTCTTTCTGAGCCCAAATGCGACTTTGTCTGATCCCAAATGCCGCTCGCTCTGACCCCAAATGCGGCTCTGTCTGACCCCAAATGCGGCTCTGTCTGAACCCAAATGCGGCTCTGTCTGAGCCCAAATGCGGCTCTGTCTGTCCCCAAATGCGGCTCTGTCTGAGCTCAAATGCGGCTCTGTCTGAGCCCAAATGCGGCTCTGACTGACTCCAAATGCGGCTCTGTCTGTCCCCAAATGCGGCTCTCTCTGAGCCCAAATGCGGCTCTGTCTGACTCCAAATGCGGCTCTGTCTGTCCCCAAATGCGGCTCTCTCTGAGCCCAAATGCGGCTCTGTCTGAACCAAATGCGGCTCAGTCTGAGCCCAAATGCGGCTCTGACTGATAATCTTCGTTGAGCTATAAATTGTGGGTGCCGGGCCGCTTCTGAAAAAAATATAGCTCCATAGCTCAGTGGGGCGCCTTCATAGCTGGTGAAATAAAATGAAAAGTGCAGTTTTATAGTTCATCGTTTTAAAACAACACATTTCTCTATAAAAACTTGCACCCTTGAATTTCCCCCGGCCCCGATCCCGGGGGGAAGGCGAGCTGCTGGCGCGTTGTCCATCGCGAGAGCGACGACTCGGAGGTGGGTAGGGCATTGGCCGTGTCGCTTCGTCATCACCGCTGTCTCTGACGGGACAATTACGGCACTGGCGGGGAACGAACGAGAAGGGGAGAGGATGGGGGCGGGGGAGAAGGGGGGAGGAGGAGGGTGGGGAGGGAGGAGGGTGGGGGAGGAGGGTGGGGAAGAGGGTGGGGGGGAGGGTGGGGGGAGGAGGAGGGTGGGTTAGGAGGATGGGGGAGAAGGAGGGAGAGGAGGAAGATGGGGGGTGGAGGATGGGGGGAGGAGGAGGATGGGGAGGAGGATTGGGGGGGGAAGTAGGATGGGGGAGGAGGGGAGGAGGAGGAGGAAGATGGGGGGGTGGAGGATGGGGGGGAGGAGGATAGGGGGAGGAGGAGGGTGGGGAGGAGGATGGGGAGGAGAAGGGGGGAGCNGGGGATGGGGGAGGAGGGGAGGAGGATGGGGGGTGTAGGATGGGGGGGGGGGTGGGGAGGAGGATGGGGGAGGAGGAGAAGGGGAGAGAGGAGGATNGGGGGGGGAGGAGGATNGGGGGGGGAGGATGGGGAGTAGGATGGGAGGAGGGGTGAAGGATGGGGGGTGGGGAGGAGAATGGGGGGAGGAGAAGGGTGGGGAGGAGGAGGGAGGAGGAAGGGGGAGGAGGAGGAGGGTGGGGGGGGAGGAGGAGGGTGGGGGGGAGGAGGATGGGGGAGGAGGAGAAATCCCCTTGCACTATTCGAGTATCTTAGCTGGAATTAATAAGCGGCCGCTTCCAACCGAGGAGTTGTAAAAATATATCTTCAGCAATCCTGACGACGCGGAGATGCCTTTCAATTCTCGAGATTTCATGCCCTGGTTTTGTGGTTTTCTTATTTACTTGTCTTATTATGGTAACTGATTTTACGACTATTATTATTATTATTTGAAAATCGTGCACGTGTGAAATGCGCCTTGCTGTAGTTGATGGTAATGCGCTTGCGGTGGGTGCGGGATGATTGCCATCAAGCCAGCCTCGGTGGAGGAGCGGGTTCGTGAAGGTCCCTGCTAGGGCAGTGCCAGGCTAGGTGCACCTTGACACTACTGGCCAATTGGAGGCAGCCGCCCTCCAGAAACAACGGTGGGGGAGATGGGGAGGCAGAAGAGCGACGCTCACAGCAACGAGCAGAGCGCCGGGTGGCTAAAACGGAGCGGGGTTGGCACAGTGGGGAGCACACTGCTGCTGCATCTGCCGAGTAATCTCGGTGCAGTCAACCCATGGCACCTGGGTCTGTCCCGTGACTTCCTCCTGCACCTAGCCTGGCACAACAGTCAACCCATGGCACCTGGGTCTGTCCCGTGTGCGTGTACCTGTGTACCTGTGTACCTATGTACCTGTGTGCTTGTGTACCTGTGTATCTGTGTACCTGTGTGCTTGTGTACCTGTGTATCTGTGTACCTGTGTGCNTGTGCGCGTGCGTGCGTGAGGCCACCCGAGTTCCAGTCCGTCTCAGGGTCTAACAACAGCAGTGACGATTATCTGAACGCGGTCCTGGGCCTTCCAGGACCGCAGTAAACGTCGCCGCTGGGGAGACAAAGGCGGCCGGGCGTGGTGCTGGCCACTTAACCCCTCGTGTGCCGTGCCTGGCTTCATAGGTGCTCGCTAACAGCACTTGCCCCAACAGCATGTTCAGGCTATACGGGATATCTTTGTCTTTGTCCTTGTGGCCAACAGCAGTGACGATTATCCGAACCGGTCCTGGGCCTCCCCCCCTCCCTTAGGTCGACTCAGCCTCAAATGAGTACCTGTATGCGGTGTGTAGTAAACATCGCCACTGGGGAGACAAAGGCGGCCGGGCGTGGTGCTGGCCACCCACCCCCATCGCGTGCCGTGTCAGCCTTCACAGGTCCTGCTCGCGAACAGCACTTGCCCCAACAGTCTGTTACAGGCTACACGGGGATCTTTGTCTTTGTGTGTGTGTGTGCGCGTGCGTGCGCGCGTGTGCAATTACGTTGACACGCCGAGCTACTCTCGCCGAGGTGGCAATTATGAAAGGTGTCCATACTTAGGCTGATGTCTCTCTCTCCTCTCTCTCTCTCTCCTCTCTCTCTCTTCTCTCTCTCCTCTCTCTCTTCTCTCTTCCTCTCTCTCTCTTTCTCTCTGTCTCTCTGTCTGCCCCAGCAGCCACCACCCCCGCCACGGGTGTCGTCTCTCCCGCGGAAGCAGATTGAATATTGAACCCCAGAGGCATTTCCACTTCGCTGCTCCGGGTGGGTGCCGGGGGGTGTGGTGGGGGTGTGGGTGGGTGGGTGGTGTGGGTGGGTGGGGTGGGGTTGGTGGGTCGGGTGGGTGGCGTGGGTTCAGGTTGGGTGGTGGGTGGGTGGGGTTGGTTGGGTGGGTTGGGTGGGGTGGGTGGGTGGGTGGGTGGGTGGTGGGTGGGTGGGTGGTGTGGGTGGGTGGGTGGGTTGGGTTGGTAGGGGCAGGGTGGGTGGGTGTTTGGGGTGGGGTGGGTGGGTGGGTGGGGTTGGTGGGTGGGTGGGTGGGATGGGTTGGTAGGGGGCAGGGTGGGTGAATGTTTGGAGTGGGGTGGGTGTGGTGGGTGGGTGGGTGGGTAGGGGGCGGGGTGGGTGGGTAGGGTGAGGTGGGGTGGGGTGGGTGGAGTGGGTGTGGTGGGTGGGTGGGTAGGGGCGGGTGGGTGGGTAGGGTGAGGTGGGGTGGGGTGGGGTGGGTGGGGTGGGTGGGGTGGGTGGGGTGGGTGGGGTGGGTGGGGATTGGATTGGGTGGGGTGGGTGTTTAGGGGTCGCGAGGGAGTTTCTCATTCGGTCTGTGCCTCGCGGCAGTCAATTGTCAGGGAGAGAGGAAGAGGAGGGGGAGGGGTGGGAGACAACGCGAGAGAGACGGAGAGAGCGGGAGTGGTGTGCGATGAGATGTTAACTACCTCGCCCGGTATACAGGAGGTCGTGGGTTCGATCCCGATCCTAACGATGCCTTCTGTATATTTTAAGTTTGCGTGTCTTTCTCTCGGATCATCATCATGGTGGTGAGATGTTAACTACCTCGCCCGGTATACAGGAGGTCGTGGGTTCGATCCTGACCCTAACGATACCTTCTATATATGTGAGGTCTGTGTGTCTTTCTCTCTGATCATCATCATCACGGTGGCTATGAGATGTTAACTACCTCGCCCGGTATACAGGAGGTCGTGGGTTCGATCCTGACCCTAACGATACCTTCATATATGTGAGGTCTGTGTGTCTTTCTCTCTGATCATCATCATCACGGTGGCTATGAGATGTTAACTACCTCGCCCGGTATACAGGAGGTCGTGGGTTCGATCCCGACCCTAACGATACCTTCTATATATGTGAGGTCTGCGTGTCTTTCTCTCTGATCATCATCATCACGGTGGCTATGAGATGTTAACTACATCGCCCGGTATACAGGAGGTCGTGGGTTCGATCCCGACCCTAACGATACCTCTATATATGTGAGGTCTGCGTGTCTTTCTCTCTGATCATCATCATCACGGTGGCTATGAGATGTTAACTACATCGCCCGGTATACAGGAGGTTGTGGGTTCGATCCCGACCCTAACGATACCTGCTGCTGTATATTTGGAGTTTGCGTTTCTGTCTCCCCGTGGTCGCGTGGATTTTTCTCCGGGCCCTCCGGTTTTTCCCTTCACATTTAAATTTAACATCACCACGCGTTTAGAGTATTTGTCTGTTAAGGTGACACAGACAGAGACAGAGAAATCTTAGGGGTCAAAAATACCGGATTATTATTATAATTTACACGTGCAAATTTAAATATTAATCAAATATCCTAATCAGCAGTTCACGAAAACAAATATTGACACTCTCCGAGTCATCCTTGGAAGAGAGATCATTCAAAGTCCACGCGTCCCGCTGCTTCCTATAAACATTGCGTGGCGTTAATATCCACTGCTAGCCCAGAGCCAGCGGTGTACATTCCACGTTACCATGGCCAGGAGCAGTCCTCCCACAATAGACCCAGGGTGGGTTGAGAGGTGGTCATTTCAGGTCTCTACCGACAAAAATAAGCCAATGATCTCCTGACCCGCTTTCCACTCATATCTCTGCCAAGTGTGAGTATAAATATATTTGTGGGTGTGCGCACTTCTATTTTATCCCAAGCCGCGAGGAATCTGGAGCTGACACAATCTGCCGTGCGTTCGCGAGCCGTCGTGTTGGCCCGCGGCGCTTAGAAACGGTGGTGGCGGTGGTGGCGGGAGTGGTGGGGTGGTGGTGGCGGTGGTGGTGGTGGTGGGAGTGGTGGTGGCGGTGGTGGTGGGAGTGGTGGTGGGAGTGGTGGGGATGGTGGCGGCGGTGGTGGTGGGAGTGGTGGTGGCGGTGGGAGTGGTGGGGTGGTGGTGGCGGTGGGAGTGGTGGTGGGAGTGGGGTGGTGGTGGCGGTGGTGGTGGGGTGGTGGGGGTGGCGGTGGGAGTGGTGGTGGGAGTGGGGTGGCGGTGGTGGTGGTGGCGGTGGTGGTGGGGTGGTGGTGGCGGTGGTTGTGGCGGTGGGAGTGGTGGTGGGAGTGGGGTGGTGGTGGCGGTGGTGGCGGTGGTGGTGGCGGCGGTGGTGGCGGCGGTTGTGGTGGTGGTGGCGGTGGTGGCGGTGGGAGTGGTGGGGGTGGTGGTGGCGGTGGTTGTGGCGGTGGGAGTCGTGGTGGCGGTGTTGGGGATGGTGGTGGCGGTGGTGGCGGTGGTGGTGGGGTGGTGTTGTTACTTTTATAAATTGGGGGGTCATTCATTCGCATCTCGTTAGCAGTGTCTAATGTAGCTAAGATACACTTATAGCTTCATCGTCTTGGTTATTTCGGTAATAATAAAATAATAAAAATTCAACATAATAAAATAATATAATAAAATAATATAATAAAATAATATACTATAATAAATTCATATATTAATATTATATTATAAAATAATATAATATCATAATATAATAGCGTGTCTAGATGTGGCTAAGAGACACCCACATACATTCGTACGTAGCCAACCGCGCTAATCGAAGGTTGCAGTGTTGAGTCTATGGGCAGTGTTGAGTCTATGGGCAGTGTTGAGTCTATGGGCAGTGTTGAGTCTATCGGCAGTGTTGAGTCTATGGGCAGTGTTGAGTCTATGGAGCAGTGTTGAGTCTATGGGCAGTGTTGGGTCTATGGTCAGTGCTGAGTCTATGGGCAGTGCTAGTATATGGGCAGTGTTGAGTCTTTGGATAGTGTTGAGTATATGGGTAGTGTTGAGTCTATGGGCAGTGTTGAGTCTATGGGCAGTGTTGAGTCTATGGGCAGTGTTGAGTCTATGGGCAGTGTTGAGTTTATGGGCAGTGTTAGTCTATGGGCAGTGTTAAGTCTATGGGCAGTGTTGAGTCTATGGGCAGTGTGAGTCTATGGCAGTGTTAAGTCTATGGGCAGTGTTGAGTCTATGGGCAGTGCTGAGTCTATGGTGCAGTGTTGAGTCTATGGCTAGTGTTGAGTCTATGGGTAGTGTTGAGTCTATGGGCAGTGTTGAGTCTATAGGCAGTGTTGAGTCTATGGGTAGTGTTGAGTCTATGGGTGGTGTTGAGTCTATGGGCAGTGTTGAGTCTATAGGCAGTATTAAGTCTATGGGCTGTGCTGAGTCTATGGGTAGTGTTGAGTCTATGGGAAGTGTTCAGTCTACGGGCAGTGTTGAGTCTATAGGCAGTGTTGAGTCTATGGGTATTGTTGAGTCTATGGGTGGTGTTGCGTCTATAGGTAGTGTTGAGTCTATAGGCAGTGTTAAGTCTATGGGCAGTGTTGAGTCTATGGGCAGTGTTGATTCTATGGGCAGTGTTGAGTCTATGGGCAGTGTTGAGTCTATGGGCAGTGTTGAGTCTATGGGTAGTGTTGAGTCTATGGGCAGTGTTGATTCTCTGGGCAGTGTTGAGTCTATGGGCAGTGTTGAGTCTATGGGCAGTGTTGAGTCTATGGGCAGTGTTGAGTCTATGGCAGTGTTGAGTCTATGGACAGTGTTGAGTCTATGGGCAGTGTTGAGTCTATGGGCAGTGTTGAGTCTATGGGCAGTGTTGAGTCTATGAGCAGTGTTGATTCTATGGGCAGTGTTGAGTCTGTGGGCAGTGTTGAGTCTATGGGTAGTGTTGAGTCTATGGGCAGTGTTGAGTCTATGGGCAGTGTTGAGTCTATGGGCAGTGTTGAGTCTATGGCAGTGTTAGTCTAAGGGCAGTGTTGAGTCTATGGGCAGTGCTGAGTCTATGGGTAGTGTTGAGTCTATGGGCAGTGTTGAGTCTATGCTGAGTCTATGGGTAGTGTTGAGTCTATGCTGAGTCTATGGGTAGTGTTGAGTCTATGGACAGTGTTAGTCTATGGGCAGTGTTAGTCTATGGCAGTGTTGAGTCTATGGGTAGGGCTGAGTCTATGGGTAGTGTTGAGTCTATGGCAGTATTAGTCTATGGGTAGTGTTGAGTCTATGGACAGTGTTGAGTCTATGGGCAGTGTTGAGTCTATGGGCAGTGTTGAGTCTATGGTGCAGTGTTGAGTCTATTGGCAGTGTTAGTCTATTGGCAGTGTTGAGTCTATTGGCAGTGTTGAGTCTATTGGCAGTGTTGAGTCTATGGGCAGTGTTGAGTCTATTGGCAGTGTTGAGTCTATGGGCAGTGCTGAGTCTATGGGCAGTGTTGAGTCTATGAGCAGTGTTAAGTCTATGGGCAGTGTTGAGTCTATGGGTAGTGTTGAGTCTATGGGCAGTGTTGAGTCTATGGGCAGTGTTGAGTCTATGGGCAGTGCTGAGTCTATGGGCAGTGTTGAGTCTATGGGCAGTGTTAAGTCTATGGGCAGTGTTGAGTCTATGGGCAGTGTGAGTCTATGGGCAGTGTTGAGTCTATGGGCAGTGTTGAGTCTATGGGCAGTGTTGAGTCTATGGGCAGTGCTGAGTCTATGGGCAGTGTTGAGTCTATGGGCAGTGTTAAGTCTATGGGCAGTGTTGAGTCTATGCTGAGTCTATTGGCAGTGTTGAGTCTATGTTGAGTCTACGGGCAGTGTTGAGTCTATGGGTAGTGTTGAGTCTATGCTGAGTCTATGGGTAGTGTTGAGTCTATGCTGAGTCTATGGGCAGTGTTGAGTCTATGGGCAGTGTTGAGTCTATGGGCAGTGTTGAGTCTATGCTGAGTCTATGGGTAGTGCGAGTCTATGGGCAGTGTTAGTCTATGTTGAGTCTATGGGCAGTGTTGAGTCTATGGGCAGTGTTGAGTCTATGGGCAGTGTTGAGTCTATGCTGAGTCTATGGGTAGTGTTGAGTCTATGGGCAGTGTTGAGTCTATGTTGAGTCTATGGGCAGTGTTGAGTCTATGGGCAGTGTTGAGTCTATGGGTAGTGCTGAGTCTACGGGCAGTGTTGAGTCTATGTTGAGTCTATGGGTAGTGTTGAGTCTATGCTGAGTCTATGGGTAGTGCTGAGTCTATGGGTAGTGTTGAGTCTATGCTGAGTCTATGGGTAGTGTTGAGTCTATGGCTGAGTCTATGGATAGTGCTGAGTCTATGGGCAGTGTTGAGTCTATGGGCTGAGTCTATGGGCAGTGTTGAGTCTATGGATAGTGTTAGTCTATGCTGAGTCTATGGGTAGTGTTGAGTCTATGCTGAGTCTATGGGTAGTGCTGAGTCTACGGGCAGTGTTAGTCTACGGGCAGTGTTAGTCTATGGGTAGTGTTGAGTCTATGGGCAGTGCTGAGTCTATGCTGAGTCTATGGGCAGTGTTGAGTCTATGCTGAGTCTATGGGTAGTGTTGAGTCTATGGGCAGTGTTGAGTCTATGGGTAGTGTTGAGTCTATGGGCAGTGTTGAGTCTATGGGCATGTTGAGTCTATGGGCAGTGTTGAGTCTATGGGCAGTGTTGAGTCTATGGGCAGTGTTGAGTCTATGTTGAGTCTATGGGTAGTGTTGAGTCTATGCTGNTCGTCTATGGGCAGTGCTGAGTCTATGGGTAGTGTTAGTCTATGGGCAGTGTTAGTCTATGGGTAGTGTTGAGTCTATGGCAGTGTTGAGTCTATGCAGTGTGTCTATGGAGTGTTGAGTCTATGGGTAGTGTTGAGTCTATGCTGAGTCTATGGGCAGTGTTGAGTCTATGGGTAGTGTTGAGTCTATGGCAGTGTTGAGTCTATGGCAGTGTTGAGTCTATGGGCAGTGTTGAGTCTATGGGCAGTGTTGAGTCTATGGGCAGTGTTGAGTCTATGGTAGTGTTGAGTCTATGGGCAGTGTTGAGTCTATGCTGAGTCTATGGGTAGTGTTGAGTCTATGGGCAGTGTTGAGTCTATGCTGAGTCTATGGGTAGTGTTGAGTCTATGGGCAGTGTTGAGTCTATGGGCAGTGTTGAGTCTATGGCAGTGTTGAGTCTATGGGCAGTGTTGAGTCTATGGGCAGTGTTGAGTCTATGGCAGTGTTGGTCTATGGGAGTGTTGAGTCTATGGGCAGTGTTGAGTCTATGGGCAGTGTTGAGTCTATGGGCAGTGTTGAGTCTATGGGTAGTGTTGAGTCTATGGGCAGTGTTGAGTCTATGGGCAGTGTTGAGTCTATGGGCAGTGTTGAGTCTATGGGAGTGTTGAGTATATGGGCAGTGTTGAGTCTATGGGTAGTGTTGAGTCTATGGGCAGTGTTGAGTCTATGGGCAGTGTTGAGTCTATGGGCAGTGTTGAGTCTATGGGCAGTGTTGAGTCTATGGGCAGTGTTGAGTCTATGGGAGTGTTGAGTCTATGGGCAGTGTTGAGTCTATGGGCAGTGTTGAGTCTATGGGCAGTGTTGAGTCTATGGTAGTGTTGAGTCTATGGCAGTGTTGAGTCTATGGGCAGTGTTGAGTCTATGGGCAGTGTTGAGTCTATGGGAGTGTTGAGTCTATGGGCAGTGTTGAGTCTATGGGAGTGTTGAGTCTATGGCAGTGTTGAGTCTATGGGGAGTGTTGAGTCTATGGGGAGTGTTGAGTCTATGGGCAGTATGTATGTTGAACTTCTTTCGCACCGTACGTAGCCAACCGCGCCAATCGGAGGCGCAGTGGAATCGCCGTCTCGCGATGCCGACACCGACAGAGCAATGGGGTGGGGGGGGCTCAAACTGGGAAGCAGATAAATAAATAAATACAATTCGGGCCATTCGAACGGACAGCCAGGGAGGGAGGGGAGGGAGGGGAGGGAGGAGGGAGGAGGAGAGGAGTGGGGGGGTCCTGTCCCGGTTTGGCCTCTGCTCGCCGCTCGCTGACGAGCGGAGCGGCGACGGGTCCCGGCGTCGCTACTCTCACAGCCGCGCGGTGCCGCGTGACCACAGGAGGAGGGTGGGGGGAGGGGAGGAGGAGGATGGGGGGAGGAGGATTGGGGGGGAGGGGTAGGAGGAGGATTGGGGGCAGGGGTAGGAGGAGGATTGGGGGGAGGAGGAAGGTTGGGGGAGAAGGAGGATGGGCNGGGGGGTTAGGATGGAGGGGAGGAGGAGCATGGGGGAGGAGGAGGGTTGGGGTGAGGGGGAGGGGGTAGGAGGAGGATTAGGGGGAGGAGGAGGGTTGGAGGGGGAGGAGGATGGGGGGAGGAGGAGGATTGGGGGTGAGGAGGAGGGTTGGGGGAGGAGGAAGATGGGGGAGGAGGAGGATTGGGGGAGGGGGTAGGAGGAGGAGGATGGGGGGGGGAGGATTGGGGGAGGAGGAAGATGGGGGGCCACGGCTGAAGCGTGCGGACGCTTCCACTGACAGGGACTCTGGGATCGATGGGATTGGACACGGGATGAGGGAGGGAGGGAGGCCGTCTCAAGCCCGCCACGTGGTGGACAGGGGGCCGACGACTCTCAGCATCGCCCCTCTCAACGTTCCAGACAACCCCAGACAACAGCAGCAGAGACCGATTGACTTGGCCAGCCACCATTGACTTCAACAGACGAAGAACAGGAAAAAAATCACCCGTCGAGGTTCAACTCAGATCTGTGCTCAATTTGGTTCTCCTCCAACTCGGAGAATTGAAACAAAGAATAAGAACAAGAAGAAGACCAAGAAGAACAACAAAAGAACAACAAGAAGAACAACAACAAGAAGAACAACAAGAAGAACAAGAAGAAGAACAACAAGAAGAAGACCAAGAAGAACAACAATAAGAACAAGAAGAACAAGAAGAAGAACAACAAGAAGAACAAGAAGAAGAACAACAAGAAGAACAACAATAAGAAGACCAAGAAGAACAACAAGAAGAAGAACAACAACAACAAGATCAAGAAGAACAAGAACAACAAGAACAAGAAGAAGAACAAGAAGAACAACAAGAAAAACAACAAGAAGAAGAACAACAAGAATAACAAGACGAAGAAGAACAAGAAGAAGAATAAAAACAAGAAAAAAAATGAACAATAAGAACAAGAAGAAGACCAAATAAACCTCCTAGGTTCGTGGTTAGTTCAGAGCTATCACTTCGTAAGTGCGGGTATTCTCCGGGTACCCAGCTCTGGTTTAATCCACGTCGTGCTCACACTCCTCAATGAGATTGGCCAAACACTTCTCCCTCCTTCCACCCCCTCCACCCCTCTCTCCCCCTGTATCGAGCAGCACCTTCCGTCGTTAATGAAATTTCCGCGTGGCAGCTTTTTATTTTTTAAACAAAGCGTCGACAGCACCGAGGCAATGGGTGAAGAAGCATTGTTATTCAGTGGAGATCACGAGATTCAGATGAGGTCACGATATTCAGATGAGGTCACGGCGCGGTTTGACCCACAGATAGGTGTCTATGGGGCCATAGGTGTGAGTCTATAGGTGTCTATGGGGTCATAGGTGTGAGTCTATAGGTGTCTATGGGACTATAGGTGTGAGTCTATAGGTGTCTATGGGGCCTATAGGTGTGAGTCTATAGGTGTCTATGGGCCATAAGTGTGAGTCTATAGGTGTCTATGGGACTATAGGTGTGAGTCTATAGGTGTCTATGGGTCATAGGTGTGAGTCTATAGGTGTCTATGGGACTATAGGTGTGAGTCTATAGGTGTCTATGGGACTATAGGTGTGAGTCTATAGGTGTCTATGGGCCATAAGTGTGAGTCTATAGGTGTCTATGGGACTATAGGTGTGAGTCTATAGGTGTCTATGGGGCCATAAGTGTGAGTCTATAGGTGTCTATGGGGCCTATAGGTGTGAGTCTATAGGTGTCTATGGGGCCATAGGTGTGAGTCTATAGGTGTCTATGGGGCCATAGGTGTGAGTCTATAGGGGTCTATGGGGCCTATAGGTGTGAGTCTATAGGTGTCTATGGGGCCTATAGGTGTGAGTCTATATGTGTCTATGGGGCCATAGGTGTGAGTCTATAGGTGTCTATGGGGCCTATAGGTGTGAGTCTATAGGTGTCTATAGGACTATAGGTGTGAGTCTATAGGTGTCTATGGGGCCATAGGTGTGAGTCTATAGGTGTCTATGGGCCCATAGGTGTGAGTCTATAGGTGTCTATGGGGCCTATAGGTTTGAGTCTATAGGTGTCTATGGGGCCTATAGGTGTGAGTCTATTGGTGTCTATGGGCCTATAGGTGTGAGTCTATAGGTGTCTATGGGGCCATAGGTGTGAGTCTATAGGTGTCTATGGGGCCATAGGTGTGAGTCTATAGGTGTCTATGGGACTATAGGTGTGAGTCTATAGGTGTCTATGGGCCCATAGGTGTGAGTCTATAGGTGTCTATGGGCCTATAGGTGTGAGTCTATAGGTGTCTATGGGCCTATAGTGTGAGTCTATAGGTGTCTATGGGCCTATAGGTGTGAGTCTATAGGTGTCTATGGGGTCATAGGTGTGAGTCTATAGGTGTCTATGGGACTATAGGTGTGAGTCTATAGGTGTCTATGCGGCCTATAGGTGTGTGTCTATAGGGTCTATGGGGACTATAGGTGTGAGTCTATAGGTGTCTATGGGGCTATAGGTGTGAGTCTATGGTGTCTATGGGCCTATAGGTGTGAGTCTATAGGTGTCTATGGGACTATAGGTGTGAGTCTTTAGGTGTCTATGCGGCCTATAGGTGTAAGTCTATAGGTGTCTATGGGGCCATAGGTGTGTCTATAGGGTCTATGGGACTATAGGTGTGAGTCTATAGGTGTCTATGGGGCCATAGATGTGAGTCTATAGGGTCTATGGGGCCATAGGTGTGAGTCTATAGGTGTCTATGGGGCCTATAGGTGTGAGTCTATAGGTGTCTATGGGGCTATAGGTGTGAGTCTATAGGTGTCTATGGGGCTATAGGTGTGAGTCTATAGGTGTCTATGGGGCCATAAGTGTGAGTCTATAGGTGTCTATGGGGCTATAGGTGTGAGTCTCTAGGTGTCTATGGGCCATAAGTGTGAGTCTATAGGTGTCTATGGGCCATAAGTGTGAGTCAATAGGTGTCTATGGGACTATAGGTGTGAGTCTATAGGTGTCTATGGGCTATAGGTGTGAGTCTATAGGTGTCTATGGGCCATAAGTGTGAGTCTATAGGTGTCTATGGGGCCATAGGTGTGTGTCTATAGGGTCTATGGGACTATAGGTGTGAGTCTATAGGTGTCTATGGGACTATAGGTGTGAGTCTATAGGTGTCTATGGGCCATAAGTGTGAGTCTATAGGTGTCTATGGGGCTATAGGTGTGAGTCTATAGGTGTCTATGGGCCATAGGTGTGTGTCTATAGGTGTCTATGGGCCATAAGTGTGAGTCTATAGGTGTCTATGGGGCTATAGGTGTGTGTCTATAGGTGTCTATGGGCCATAAGTGTGAGTCTATAGGTGTCTATGGGCTATAGGTGTGTGTCTATAGGTGTCTATGGAACTATAGTGTGAGTCTATAGGTGTCTATGGGGCCATAGGTGTGTGTCTATAGGTGTCTATGGGCCATAAGTGTGAGTCTATAGGTGTCTATGGGCCTATAGGTGTGAGTCTGTAGGTGTCTATGGGCCATAAGTGTGAGTCTATAGGTGTCTATGGGCCTATAGGTGTGAGTCTATAGGTGTCTATGGGGCTATAGGTGTGAGTCTATAGGTGTCTATGGGGCTATAGGTGTGAGTCTATAGGTGTCTATGGGGCCATAGGTGTGTGTCTATAGGGTCTATGGGACTATAGGTGTGAGTCTATAGGTGTCTATGGGGACTATAGGTGTGAGTCTATAGGTGTCTATGGGCCATAAGTGTGAGTCTATAGGTGTCTATGGGGCTATAGGTGTGTGTCTATAGGTGTCTATGGAACTATAGGTGTGAGTCTATAGGTGTCTATGGGCCATAGGTGTGTGTCTATAGGTGTCTATGGGCCATAAGTGTGAGTCTATAGGTGTCTATGGGGCTATAGGTGTGTGTCTATAGGTGTCTATGGAACTATAGGTGTGAGTCTATAGGTGTCTATGGGGCCATAGGTGTGTGTCTATAGGTGTCTATGGGCCATAAGTGTGAGTCTATAGGTGTCTATGGGCCTATAGGTGTGAGTCTGTAGGTGTCTATGGGGCCATAAGTGTGAGTCTATAGGTGTCTATGGGCCTATAGGTGTGAGTCTATAGGTGTCTATGGGCTATAGGTGTGAGTCTATAGGTGTCTATGGGGCTATAGGTGTGAGTCTATAGGTGTCTATGGGGCCATAGGTGTGAGTCTGTAGGTGTCTATGGGCCTATAGGTGTGAGTCTATAGGTGTCTATGGACTATAGATGTGAGTCTGTAGGTGTCTATGGGCCTATAGGTGTGAGTCTATAGGTGTCTATGGGGCTATAGGTGTGAGTCTATAGGTGTCTATGGGGCCTATAGGTGTGAGTCTATAGGTGTCTATGGGGCTATAGGTGTGTGTCTATAGGTGTCTATGGGCCATAAGTGTGAGTCTATAGGTGTCTATGGGCCTATAGGTGTGTGTCTATAGGTGTCTATGGGCCATAAGTGTGAGTCTATAGGTGTCTATGGGCTATAGGTGTGAGTCTATAGGTGTCTATGGGGCCATAAGTGTGAGTCTATAGGTGTCTATGGGCCTATAGGTGTGAGTCTATAGGTGTCTATGGGCTATAGGTGTGAGTCTATAGGTGTCTATGGGGCCATAGATGTGAGTCTATAGGTGTCTATGGGGCCATCGGTGTGAGTCTATAGGTGTCTATGCGGCCTATAGGTGTGAGTCTATAGGTGTCTATGGGGTCATAGGTGTGAGTCTATAGGTGTCTATGGGACTATAGGTGTGAGTCTATAGGTGTCTATGCGGCCTATAGGTGTGAGTCTATAGGTGTCTATGGGGTCATAGGTGTGAGTCTATAGGTGTCTATGGGACTATAGGTGTGAGTCTATAGGTGTCTATGGGCCATAGATGTGAGTCTATAGGGTCTATGGGGCCATAGGTGTGAGTCTATAGGTGTCTATGGGGCCATAGGTGTGAGTCTATAGGTGTCTATGGGGCCATAGGTGTGAGTCTATATGTGTCTATGGGGCTATAGGTGTGAGTCTATAGGTGTGTATGGGCCATAGGTGTGAGTCTATAGGTGTCTATGGGACTATAGGTGTGAGTCTATAGGTTTCTATGGGGCCATAGGTGTGAGTCTATAGGTGTCTATGCGGCCTATAGGTGTGAGTCTATAGGTGTCTATGGGGTCATAGGTGTGAGTCTATAGGTGTCTATGGGGCCATAGGTGTGAGTCTATAGGTGTCTATGGGGCCATAGGTGTGAGGTTATAGTCTCCCCAATTTCCCCCACACTCCTCCANCCCCCCCCCATCACTCCCCCTCCCCTACACCCCTCCCCCCTATACCATTTCCAGCAAGGCCGCGTTACAGAGTTGAATCAATGTTACATCCTCAAGGTTTTTGTCGAGTTAGATCGCGCAGATAAAACGCGTCGGTAAAACACCCGACACAGCCAACTCGTAAGGTTTGTCGCGTAAACAAAACGTGTCAATCTGATTACTCGTTCAGCACACCGCTGGCGTGTTGGAGAGTAAACCTACACCACACCGTTCACAATTCGAGTAGCTTTGTGATGTTCCGCTGGTGATTGCAACAACAACAACCACAACAACAACAACCACAACAACGCTTAGGCTTTCGCCACCAATATCGGAAATATGTGAATGTGTCGTTAACCCGCCACCACCCGACACAGGCAATCAACACGCTGTGTCACGTAAACAGAACGTGCCAATTCGTCACGAGTGCAGCAAAACGGTGAGTTGGAGAGCAAAGCCACAACATTTACAATCTGAGTGCCAATCTGAGGATTGTAAATGTTTCATGGATTTGCTCTCCAACACACAACCGCGTGTGTAGTGCTGTACTCGTAACAAATTGGCCACGTTCTGTTTTCGTGACAACACCTTACATCTTCTTGGTTCTTTCGTAAAGTCACGTAGAATGGAAATAATAAAATAATAAAAATAAACATAACAAAATAATTCTCACGACGTTTCGGCCACAACGCAAAACGTCGTGAGAATTATTTTATGATGTTTTATTTTATTATTTTATTATTTCCATTCTACGTGACTTTACCGAAAGAACCAAGAAGGTGAATCCCTGCGGTCACGAAAGCTTTAAATCGAAACAGCTTACGAATTGGCTTCGTCGGGTGTTGGCGGTTTCAACGACACAGTTACATATTTACGCGATCTTACCCCCCAAAAACGAAACCCGCATTGCGAACAACAGCCAGAAATCATCGGACGATGAGCCAGAAGTGTCGAAGACTCCGTGTCACCACCTAAGCCAAANGGGGGGGGCATTTCCTGTCTTCTCTGCGAAGCGCTCCTCTGTGCAGTGTCGATTCGTCCCAGAGAGTTCACGCGCCCCTTGCTGATGAACCCACCACCGACTTCCAACTCCCCAGGCCAGTTCATGTGCCCTTGCACGCCCATACGAGTGCTCGTCCAGAAACTGTGCCCCCCCCCAGCCTCATGAAAGCTTAAATCGAAATTTAATTCGGTCACAATTCCGATGACCACTGTTTCATTGCTTTTATGGCTTTATTTTGGTGATTTTTGAAAAGTTTTTCGGTTTGGCCATGTTTGTTTGTTGTAGTACGGAGTTAGACTGATGGCCTTAATCTAAGTTGTCTTGTGGTTGTTGTTGTTGTTGTTGTTTGACTTGCATCCCACTGGGATTTTTGCACACAGCGTTGGTGTACGGTGATTTTTCTGCAATATTTTGCTGTCTTTTCTTGGATTTTCTGTTTGCACTCGGTCACATATTCACTTTAAGATGTTTTATGTTCGTGTTTTTTTTGTTTGTTGCGGTTGCACCGATTCAAGAGCCGAATGGCTCACAGGGCTATGCCTAATACATGAACTTGAACTTGAAATCATTCATCACCCGGAGAATTTCCCCGGCGCGCTATCGGCCCCACACCCTGTGGGCCCCCAAATACCCAATTACACTGGTCAACAACAACAACAACAAATGTTTTTCTGGCATGGACTTTTGCAGCTGTTTTAGACTAATTTCAGGGTGCTGATTCCAAATCTGATCTCAGATTTGCTCTATCACATCTCATTTTTATGCTATCGGCATACCCCATTTTCATTGATTTTACCCGAAATTAACGTTGTCACTTATGATTGCAAGTTGTTGCGAGTCAGTGACTGCTTTAGTGTTAAAATATGGTGCTGTAATTTTTAGGATAGTGTGTTTATAATACCATTTAATGTAGATATCCACATTTATTTAATATTTTTCTTCCGCAATTTTTATTGAAAATGCAATATTTGATATCTCAAAAACCTGATGTGATAGACAAAAACTGATGCCAGGTTTGGAATCGGCACCCCAAATTACCTTATAACCGTTGGAATACCTTATGCCAGAAAAGTGTGTTGACCAGTGTAATTAAACACTTTCCACGGGAGAATCGCCACGACTTTCGCCCCTTGTTGTTCGTTGTATTCGGAACCCGACCCACCACTCCTCCCCCTGTCCCCCACGGACAGACGGACAGACAGAGAGGGGATGGACAGACCGGAAGACTCGGCGGAGGCTTCTACAGCCGCGAATGGTTTTCCTAAACGTCGCAGGGGTTTCAGATCCGAATGTAAATGTGTTACTGGAGGAATCCGAAGAGCTATGAAGTTTTTTTTCTTGGTTCTTTCGGTAAAGTCACGGAGAAGGGAAGTAATAAAATAATAATATATAAAATATATTTTATATTTTATTACTTCCCTTCTACGTGACTTTACCGAAAGAACCAAGAAGATGAATCCCTGCAGTCACGAACGCTTTAAATCGAAAAGCTATTTTATTTTCACAGATGCCCAGTTTCCACAGAAGTCACGAGACTTGCACGACCCCCCCCCCACCACGTGTCCCATTAACTATTAGCTCAAGTTTGAAAGAAAACACTTCTCCTCAATCAACATCACGGCTGATCGATGCAGTTATTTAGATTTAGATTTGAAGCGTTCGTGACTGCAAGGATTCTTAGGTTTTTTCGGTAAAGTCACGTAGGTAATAGCTCAGTTGGTAGAGCGAGCGGTTTACCAACTTCATCTCTTGAGGAAGGCCAGCGTCACGAAAGCTTCAAATCTAGAATTAATACCGTCTACGGGGAGGAATTCCACCTGTCTGTTAGAGTTTTTAACAGACAACGAGACAAGAAGTCACAGCTTCTCGAGACGCTGGCCTTCCTCAAGAAATGAAGTTATTTAGATGTTTCCAACGGCCAAGGTATCCTTGTAGAGGGGGCATTTTAACATCACATTTAAAAGGTGGATGGCGATGGTGAGTCTCAGCGCGGTTTGGGATCATCACTCGCCGGTCTTGTGAGCCGTGGTCGGGGAATCGAACCCAGGCCTCGTGAAGTTGGTTCGTAGCGCAGTGCGCTCACCACTACCGCCACCCCTCCCTGCCCCCACCCCCTCCTTCTCCCCACGCCCCACGTAACTTATGAACGATTACACTTTTTTTTCGTTTTACCAACTGAAACCCACTGAGCTGTGTAAAGCTCTCTTTTTCAGAAGTGACCTGGCTATCAAGGATGATAGCTCAAACATCACCACGTGGAAACTTATAGCCGCAGCCAAAACTGTGAACGCGTGATAACGTTGAGTCTAAATGTGGAGGAGAAATATCGGAGGACCCGGACAGAAATATCCACGCGACCACGGGAGAGAAGAGAGAGAGAGACACGCAGGCTCCAAATTATACAGCACAAGACGTCAGGGTCGTGATCGAACCCACGACCTCCTGCGTACCTGGCGAGGTAGTTAACATCTCCTACCCACCGTGATGATAATGAGAGAGACTCAAACTCCAAATATATAGCATCCGGCATCTTCAGGATCGGGATCGAACCCACGACCTCCTGTATACCAGGCGAGGTAGTTAACATATCCTAGCCACCGTGATGATGATGAGAGAGAGAGACACGCAAACTCCAAATATACAGCAGCAGGCGTCAGGGTCGTGATCGAACCCACGACGTCCTGTGTACCAAGTAAGCTAGTTAACATCTCCTAGCCACCGCGATAATGATGATAAAGAGAAAGACACGCAAACTCCGAATTATACAACAGCAGGCTTCAGTGTCGTGATCGAACCCATGACCTCCTGCGTACCAGGCGAGCTAGTTAACATCTCCTAGCCACCGTGGCAGCCCGACCAACACGTGACAGCGTTCCCGACAGCAGCCCTCCGCGTTGATCTGCACCGCCTCGCCCGCCCATCAATAACCCAGAGGCAGCAGCACACTCGCAAATCAGCGCTTAACGGCGACGCGTCTCGGCACAGAGATGACAAACAAAGACAAAGCTCCCTCCCCACCCGTGTAGTCTGCGCAGACCGATGGGGCAAGTGCTGTGCGCGAGCGCCGACATGAAAATCCGGCACGGCACACGAGGCGGTAACCCGGGTGGGTGGGTGGTTAGCATCCGCGCTCGGCCGCCTTTGTCTTCCCGGTGCTTTGTGTGTTACGGAGCGCGCCAGGTACTCATTCAAGGCTGAGTCGACCTAAGAGAGGGCCATGAACCCGGCTCAGATATTCGTCACCGCTGTTGCCGGTCGTGGGAAAGGAATCGAACTCGGGTCGCCGGGTCCGTAGTGCAGTGCGCGAGCCACAGATGTTAGGATGCATTGACACTTCATGCAGCCCATCATCGCTCCCTCTGGGGGGTCGATACAATACGTAGTGTACAATTTTGTGGGGAAGTCAACGACGGTTGTTCCTGTTGCTAAACTCGGCTCCGACGTAGGAATGTCGAATTTCCACCAACGGCTCCTCCGGATGATGACACAAACCTACAACGGCCCAAACACTGACCTCGAAAATCTAGACGCATTCGGCAAAAAAAACACTGCCTTTTAAAGATGAATACATAAATCTAACTGTCACTGTATTGCTATAGCTGAAAATCTAACCCACAGCACGCTCACACACAGCCTAGCACACTCACACACAGCCTACCACACTCACACACAGTCTAGCACACTCACTCACAGCTACACGCTCACATACAGCCTACACACTCACACACAGCCTAGCAACTCACTCACAGCCTACCACACTCACACATAGCCTAGCAACTCACTCACAGTCTAGCACACTCACTCACAGCCTACCACACTCACACACAGCCTAGCACACTCACTCACAGCCTAGCACGCTCACACACAGCCTAGCAAACTCACACACAGTCTAGCACACTCACTCACATCCTACCACACTCACACACAGTCTAGCACACTCACTCACAGCCTCGCACGTTCACACACAGCCTACCACACTCACACACAGTCTAGCACACTCACTCACAGCCTACACGCTCACACACAGCCTAGCAAACTCACACACAGCCTAGCACACTCACACACAGTCTAGCACACTCACTCACAGCCTACCACACTCACACACAGCCTAGCAAACTCACACACAGCCTACCACACTCACACACAGCCTAGCAACTCACTCACAGCCTACCACACTCACACATAGCCTAGCAACTCACTCACAGTCTAGCACACTCACTCACAGCCTACCACACTCACACACAGCTAGCACACTCACTCACAGCCTAGCACGCTCACACACAGCCTAGCAAACTCACACACAGCCTAGCACACTCACACACAGCCTAGCACACTCACACAGAGCCTACCACACTCACACACAGCCTAGCACGCTCACACACAGCCTAGCACACTCACACACAGTCTAGCACACTCACTCACATCCTACCACACTCACACACAGTCTAGCACACTCACTCACAGCCTCGCACATTCACACACAGCCTAGCAAACTCACAGGCTAGCACAAAGACAAAGATTTCCCACGGAGAATTTTACAGACTGTAGGGGCAAGTGTTGTAGATTTGAAGCTTTCGTGACTGCAAGAATTCATATTCTTAGGTTTCGGTAAAGTCACGTAGGTAAAAAATTAAAATTATTTTACTTTTATTAATTTAAAATTTTTACCTACGTGACTTTACCAAAAAACCTAAGAATATGGGGCACGTGTTGTTAGCAAACACGACACATACGGAGTAGGTGCCCAGAACCACGCCCGTCCGCCTTTGTTTTCCCAGTGGTGATGTTGTTTTAACACACTGCACCAGGTACTCATTTAAGTCTGAGTCGACCTAAGCGACAGCTCAGGACCGGTTCACATATTCGCCACTGTTTGTGGCCGTGACCGGAGAATGGAACTCTGGAAAAATCGGGTTCGCCAGTCCAGTGCACTAACCACTGCGCCACCACTCACACAGTCTCGCAACGTCACAGACACACACATACACACAGTATAACACACACACAGTATAACACACACACAGTATAACACACACAGAGACACACACACAGTATAACACACACACAGTATAACACACACACAGTATAACACAACACACACACAGTATAACACACACAGTATAACACACACAGTATAACACACACATTACAACACACACAGTATAACACCACACACACAGACACACACACAGTATAACAAACACACAGTATAACACACACAGTATAACACACACACAGTATAACACACACACAGTATAACACATACACAGTATAACACACACACAGTATAACACACACACACACAGTATAACACACAGTATAACACACACACAGTATAACACACACACAGTATAACACACACAGTATAACACAACAAACCCTCTAGACATCCGTCACTGGAGCCTTAAAGGTCACACATCTATCATAAGACGACGGTTCGGGCAATGGCCCTTCCTTCAAAGCACGTTTTTTTAAAAACAACAACAACAACATCCTCAATCTCGTGACCATCTTGCGGGGGTCAAACCCGCTTCCTTTAGGATGTGCGCCAGTCTACTGCGTGGGTACCGTGCAGGATGATATTTCGAGCGGTGCCGGGGAGAGAGAGAGGAGAGAGAGAGGAGAGGAGGAGGAGGGGGAGATGGAGGTTGGGTGGGCAGCAATTCCACATCGCAGCGACACGAAAACAAACTGCGCTGGGCCACAGCACCATGGAGTGGTGGTGGCGGCGAGAGACGCTTGCGGGCACCGCACCGCGATCTCGAGGCGGATTCGTGGGGGGGGGCCGAGACTTCACCGCGCAGTAGCCCTGGGCCCCCCCCCCTCCTGCCCCCCAAACTCTTTACCCGAGAAACTCGGAGCGCGTGACCATCACCGCGCACCGCACGTGCCCCCGCCACATATCCGCGCGCCTACCCACGCACCGCACCGCACGTACCACACGCACCGCACGTACCACACGCACCGCACGTACCACACGCACCGCACGTACCATACACACCACACGTACCCTACCACACGTACCGCATCAACCGCACGTACCCTACCATACACACCACACGTACCATACACACCGCACGTACCGCGCTGGAGTAGGGCGGCGCTCCGAGTGTGATGCCGTCCCGTAGGAGCTTCTCTCTCAGCAGCACCTTGAGACGCAGCTTCGAGTAAGAGGATCTCGCGCCCTGGCTTGAGTGGACATTGAGATGATGCTGATGCTGCTGATGCTGCTGATGCTGCTGCTGCTGCTGTTGGTGCTGGTGGTGGTGCACATAGTGCAGCTGCTGGTGATGATTTTGAAGGTGGTGGTGGTGGTGGTAGTGGTTGTTATGGCTGTGGTGGTGGTGTAGAAGCTGCTGATGATGCTGCTGATGCTGGTGGTGGTGGAGAGTTAGGAGAGCCGCCCTCTCCGGCTTCAATTCCTCCTCCAGATCGAAGTAGAGCGCCGCTCCCGCTGTCCTCTCGGCCAGGCGAGACACGGCGGCGATGATCTTGGAGCGATGCGCCGGTTCGGACACTCCGATCGCGTCCAGGTCCGCCTCGCCCACCTGCCGACAGATCTCGAGGTCGTCGTAGCCGTTCTCGAGGAAGGCGTCCGTGTAGGCGTCCAGGCTCAAAGTCCTGAGCCATTCGCCCACGACCCTGGCGGACATCCCCGACTCACGCTCCGAGACGAGCAGAGCGGCCCTCTGCGTGGTGGCGTGCGCGCCCGCCAGCGTGGAGGCGACTTGGAGCCGTCACTTGGAGGGGGACGCCACGGGAATGCCTCGTCTCGTGTCGGGCCGCAGGCAGTGTGCGCGCATGTTGTGTGCGTGTGTGTGTGTACACGTGTGTGTGTGTGTGTACACGTGTGTGTGTGTGTGTTCCGTGTGTGTGTACACGTGTGTGTGTGTACACGTGTGTGTGTGTGTACACNTGTGTGTGTGTGTACACNTGTGTGTGTGTGTGTGTTCACGTGTGTGTGTGTGTCCACGTGTGTGTCCACGTGTGTGTGTGTGTGTCCACGTGTGTGTGTGTCCACGTGCGCGCGTGTGTTTGTGTCCACGTGTGTGTTTGTGCGCGTGTGTCAACGTGCGCGTGTGGGTATCCACGTGCGCGTGTCTGTCCACGTGTGTGTGTGTCCACGTGTGTGTCTGTCCACGTGTGCGCTTTTGTGTCCACGTCCGTGTGTGTCCACGTGTGTCTGTGTATGTGTGTCCACGTGTGTGTGTGTCTGGTAATGTCTTCAAGTCTACCTATGTGTCCCGTGTGTCTGTGTATGTGTATCTGTGTGTGTGTGTCTGTGTGTGTGTGTCTGCTGATGCGTCTGTTGGCTGAAGTATTATTGTCCCTTCGTCCTGCGCGTATCTGACCAATCTCTCGCTCTGTCTCCCCCCTCTCCCCACCCCTTTGTGTCTGCTATTGTCTGAATGATGCATGCCCCATTTGTCTTTGCGAGTGTTCCTACTCGTGCCTGTGTCCCTCTACCTTACTGGAGCGTCCCTGTAACGTGCGCGAATATTTCCCTTCTCGTCTCTGTCTTTCTGTAGCGCGCGTGCGTGTCAATATTTGTCAATCGCATTGTTTACGTTTACGCGTGCTGCTGCGAATATTCCGTGTGTGTGTCTCTCTCTCTCTCTTGGTGTCTACATTAATAGACGCGTCTGTGTCTGTGTGTGTGCCTTTGATGATGATGATGATCCGTTACCATCTACGCCTCCTTTGTTCCAGTCAACTCTGCGTCCCACTCCGTAGCATGCGCACACACACACGCGCACGCAGCACACGCAAGCGCACGCGTGCAGGTAATTCAATTGCTAATATCTGTTGCATGTATTCACCTACGGAGTGTATGTGTGTGTACGGTCTGTGTGTGATTACCCACAAACCCACCGTTCGTGTTTAATCCAGAGCCCATGCAATGCTCACCTACTGACTTGAGTGTCAATGTTAACTAGATGCGCCGATTCCAACGCGTGTCTGTGCGCGTACCGCACGCTACACGCGAAGCACCGCGTGTGCATTACGCACGCGGTGTGCCCGTGCGGTCTGTAGCGCGCATGCACGCTGTGCCCCTGAGCACACATGCCGTGTGCTGTTAACACAGTGCTGTTGTGTGCATGTACTGTGCGTGCGTGTACGCGTGATCTGTTCTATGCGGTTGCACGTACAATTGACTCTACGTGTATATGACGTGCACATGCATGGGTGTATTGTGCATGTGTCTCGATGCATATGATGCGTGCCTGTGTAAGTACTATCCTGTATATGCTGGTGTATGTCGGTGTGTGTGTGTGTGTCAGTGCGTGTCTTTGTGTATGTGTCTATGTAGGTAGCTCTCTAGCTGTGTGTGTGTGTATCTCAGTGTGTGTACATGTGTACATCTTTATATGCGTCTCTAAGTGTATGCAGCTTTGCGTGTATCTGTGTGTGGCTGTGTGTATGTGTCACTGTATGTGTCTATGTGTGTATCTGTGTGTGCCTGTGTGTATGTGTCACTGTATGTGTCTATGTGTGTGTGTGTGTGGCTGTGTGTATGTGTCACTGTATGTGTCTATGTGTGTGTGTGGCTGTGTGTATGTGTCACTGTATGTGTCTATGTGTGTGTGTATCTCAGTGTGTGTGTGTATGTATCAGTGTGTGTATCCGTGTGTGGCTGTGTGTATGTAGCTATGAATCTGTGTATGCATATTTGCGTATGTATCTGTGTATATCTGTGTATGTATATCTGTGTATCTGTGTTTACATGTATCTGTATGTCTTTGTGTACGTATATGTGTTGCTGTGTGTCCGTGATTATGTGTCAATGTGTATGTATCTAATTGTGTATCTCGGTGAGATTATATCTGTGTATGTATCTCTCTGCACCTCGGTGTATGTACCTCTGTGTACGTATTTCCGTATATGCATCTCACGGTATGTATCCCTGTGGGCGTACATCAGTGTCTGTATCTCACTGTATGTACGTATCTCTGCGTATGTATCTCTATGTGTGTGTATCTCTATGTGTGTGTATCTCTGTGTATGTATCTCGATGTATGTATCTCTGTGTGTGTATCTCTATGTGTGTATGTATCTCAGTGTGTGTATGTATCTCGATGTGTGCGTATGTATCTGTGTGTGTATCTCTATGTGTGCATCTCGATGTGTGTATGTATCTCTATTTGTGTGCGTATCTCGATGTGTGTGTGTATCTGTGTGTGTGTATCTCTATGTGTATCTCTATGTATCTCTATGTATCTCTGTGTATGCATCTATGTGTATGTATCTCTGTGTATGTATCTCTGTGTATGTATCTCTGTGTATGTATCTCTGTGTGTATCTCTATATGTATGTAACTCTGTGTGTGTATCTCTGTGTATGTATCTCTGTGTATGTATCTCTGTGTATGTATCTCTGTGTATGTATCTCTGTGTGTGTATCTCTGCGTTGCTGCGTGCGCGCGAGCGCTCGCCGCCGGTTCCACTGAATGGAGCGCTCTGAGCGCGCTCGCGACCTGGGAAGTGGCGGTGGGAGGGGGGCGGGAGAGTNGGGGGGGTGTAGAAGTGGGGGAGGGTAGGAGAGAGGAGCCGGGGGCAGGGGCTGGGTGAGAAAGGAGTGGGGGGGGCAACTGGAGGGAGAGAGTGGAGTGGTGGGGGAGTGGTGGGGAGTGGTGGGGGGTGAGGGATATGGGAGAGGGTGGAGGGGAGGACGGGCTGTGAGGGATGGGTGGGTGGGTCGTGCTGAGAGGTATAACGGGGGCAGCAGGGGAGGGGCTGGGGGTATCATGGGAGGGATGGGGGAGGGGGAGGATTTGGGGGGTTCGGTGTACTCCCTGTGACGTCATAGGCACCGGTACAAAGCGCGCGAGCGATGCGTGGCGTCTCGGCCAATCAGCGGCGGAATTAGGCGTGTCGGCGATGACGTCATCGGCATCACGATCAGAACCAGTGGAACATCACGCGAAAGTGATCAGCGTTAATCAATGAAAACGTCGATATCATCAGCAGCAGCAGCAGCAGCGAGCACCAACAGGAAATCGACACTGCGATCATCATCCGCAGCAGCAGCTGCATATCGACACTGCGATCATAATCATCGTCATCGGTTGCGGTAATTGAATCGTCGTCATCATCATCATCATCGTCTGCATTATAATTATCAGCATCATCAATATTATTGTAATAATTTAATATTACATTAAAGAAGTTATCAAAATCATTTGGCCATCATCATCATCACGACTCATCACGACTAACAACAACAACATCATTTCATATCATCGCTATGGCTACGCGGCCACAATCTCCCTTTCAGACCACGGGAAGTCTTTGACAAATACTTCACCACGCTTGCTCGTTTTGTTTTACTACGATAGGGCGGTTATCCGAAGCGACGAGAACGCTTCGGATAACCGCTCGGCCGCCACTGATGTGAGCCGTGAATCAAACTCCGACCGGGTCCGCCGGGGTTCGGTGCCCTCAAACGCGACGACTAAAACCTCCGTGCGTCCGTTCCACGATTATCGTTCATGAACTTCGCTGTCCATCAAATCAACCCATCAGCACCATACATCATCACCATCCATACATCATCACTGTCGTCATCGTCGTCATCATCGTCGCCATCATCGTCATCGTCGTCGTCATCGTTGTCGTCACCATTGTCGTCATCATCGTCATCGTCATCACCGTCGTCATCGTCGTCGTCATCGTTGTCATCATCATCGTCGTCGTCATCACCATTGTCGTCATCATCGTCGTCATCATCATCATCGTCATCGTCGTCGTCATCACCGTCGTCATCATCGTTATAATCGTCGTCATCGTCGTAGTCGTCATCGTCGTCATCACCGTCGTCATCACCGTCGTCATCATCGTCATCATCGTCGTCATCGCCATGACCGTCGTCATCGCCATCACCGTCGTCATCGTCGTCGTCATCGTCGTCATCACCATTGTCGTCATCGTCGTCGTCGTCATCATCGTCGTCATCATCGTCGTCGTCACCGTCATCATCGTCTTCATCGTCGTCATCACCGTCGTCATCGTCGTCATCATCGTCACCGCCATCATCATCGTCGTCGTCATCGTCGTCATCACCATTGTCGTCATCGTCGTCGTCGTCATCACCGTCGTCGTCATCATCGTCGTCGTCACCGTCATCATCGTCTTCATCGTCGTCATCATCGTCGTCGTCACCGTCATTATCGTCGTCATCATCGTCGTCATGGATGACGTCACTGTGGATGACGTCATGGTGATCACTATGATGATCACTGTGATCGTCATGTGGATGATCACTGTGATGACGTCACTGTGATGATCACTGTGGATGATCACTGTGGATGACGTCACTGTGGACATCATGATCGTCACTGTGGATGAGGTCACTATGATGACGTCACTGTGGATGATCACTGTGGATCGTCACTGTCGACGTCACTGTGATGATCATGGCCGTCATGATGACGTCATGATGACGTCATGTGGATGACGTCACTGTGGACGAGGTCATTATGACGTCACTGTGGTGACGTCGTGGACGCTTGGATGACGTCATCTGGATGATCACTGTGGATCGTCATGTATGACGTCACTGTGGATGCGACGCCACT
>MU249629.1:4000368-4120368 GCA_018977245.1 Lethenteron camtschaticum
TTTTAAATGATCTTGTAATGTTCGGCTACGTACGGTGCGACAGAAATTCAACATGAATACACCATCATCATCATCACTTTCATTATTCTCATCATCATCACCACCACCATCATAACTGCCATCATCATCATGATGCGTGCAAATGTTATTCAATAGTGTTGAAAAATAAATTGAACATTATATCGATTTACCAAGAAAAAAAACATTCGTGTCATTTAACTTCAGACCTTTGATTTACTGTCGTTTATCTAACCTTTACCTGACCTTAAAAGATCTTAGTCTCTTACAAGAAATACGTAGCGGTATCGATTCGCAGAAGATCAGCTATTATTGGGTTTGGTTTCATTTGCAAATATATATAACCATGAACCCAATGAAAGTCTAAAACAGCCCATAATAAAATATCTATTTCGTATGGATATGAATTGAGTAGCCACCATGAATCGATGTCCAGGTTGTGAATCCAGTTACTGGTTTCAGACTCACAGAGAGAATCACAGACTCAGAGAGACCCACAGAGTCTCACAGAGTTCCATAGACTCACATCCAGATACAGAGACTCAGAGACCCATAGACTTTACAGAAACCAATATACTGAAATCCAGAGCCAGAGACTCAGAGAGACCCATAGACGTACAAAGAGACCCATAGACTCACACATAAACTCGGATACTCATACAGAGACTCATAGACTCACACAGAGACCCATAGATTCACACAGAGACACATAGACTTACACAGAGACCCATAGACTCACACAGAGACACATAGACTCACACAGAGACCCACAGACTCACACAGAGACCCATAGACTTACACAAAGACCCATACACACACACAGACACATAGACTCACACGGAGACCCATAGACTCACACAGAGACCCATAGACTCACACACAGACTCGGATACTCATACAAAGACTCATAGACTTACACAGAGACCCATAGACTCACACAGAGACCCATAGACTCACACAGAGACCCATAGACTTACACAGAGACCCATACACATACACATAGACTAACACAGAGACACATAGACTCACACAGAGACCCATCGACTCACACAGAGACCGACAGACTTACACAGAGACCCATACACACACAGAGACACATAGACTAACACAGAGACACACAGACTCACACAGAGACCCATCATCGACTCACACAGAGACCCATAGACTCACACAGACACCCATAGACTCACACAGAGACCACACAGACTCACACAGAGACCCATAGACTCACACAGAGAGACCCATAGACTCACACAGAGAGACCCATAGACTCACACAGAGACCACACAGACTCATACAGAGACCCATAGACTCACACAGAGACCCATAGACTCACACAGAGACCCACAGACTCACACAGAGACACATAGACTAACACAGAAACCCACAGACTCACACAGAGACCCATAGACTCACACAGAGACCTATAGACTCACACAGACACCTATAGACTCACACAGAGACCACACAGACTCACACAGAGACCACACAGACTTACACAGAGACCTATAGACTCACACAGAGACCCATAGACTCACACAGAGACCTATAGACTCACACAGACACCTATAGACTCACACAGACACCTATAGACTCACACAGAGACTCATAGACTCACACAGAGACCCATAGACTCACACACAGAGACCCACAGACTCACACAGAGAGACAGACTCACACAGAGACCCACAGACTCACCACACACAGAGACCCATAGACTCACATAGAGACCCACAGACTCACACAGAGACCCATAGACTCACACAGAACCCATAGACTCACACAGAGACCCATAGACTCACACAGAGACCACACAGACTTACACAGAGACCCACAGACTCACACAGAGAGACAGACTCACACAGAGACCCACAGACTCACACAGAGACCCATAGACTCACACAGAGACCCATAGACTCACACAGAGACCCATAGACTCACACAGAGACCCATAGACTCACACAGAGACCCATAGACTCACACAGAGACCACACAGACTTACACAGAGACCCACAGACTCACACAGAGACCGACAGACTCACACAGAGACCCACAGTCACACAGAGACCCATAGATTCACACAGAGACCCATAGACTCACACAGAGACCCATAGACTCACACAGAGACCCATAGACTCACACAGAGACCACACAGACTCACACAGAGACCTATAGACTCACACAGAGACCACACAGACTCACACAGAGACCCATTCTCACGATGCCTCCCCCTGTTGGGTCGATCTTGAATGTTTCATTTGTGTAAAAGGTGATGGATACCATATTAATATCCCATCCTAATCGTACAATTATGAATAAGTGACTCTACGTATTTGGACAAATATTGCAATTTGAAGCGGCTAAAGCATTCAAACACGCGAGTCAATTGCGTGTGTGTGACACGGTGCAGCGGTGGTACAGTGGCTTGTGCACTGCACCCATGGACTTTCCCACCCGAGTTTGATTCCGGGCGAGGACGATGCGATATCTGAACTATCGGTGGGCCACCACAGAGGTCGCAAACAGGTTTTGATTCCTTACCCGTACCCGGCCGCACCAGGGTCGCAAACGGGTACTCGTACCCGTACCCGGTCGGGTACGGGTAGCCGGGTATCGGGTAGGGTACGGGTATCGGGTACCCGGTTGCGACCTCTGGGCCACCACCACCACCTTCACCACCACCCAAGCCACCTCCACCACCACCTCTACACCACCACCACCACCTCCACCACCACCCAAGCCACCACCACCACCTCCACCACCTCCACCACCACCCAAGCCACTTCCACCACCACCACCACCACCTCCACCACCACCTCCACCACCTCCACCACCACCTACCACCTCCACCACCACCACCTCCACCACCACCACCCCCACCACCACCACCTCCACCACCTCCACCACCTCCACCACCACCACCANCCACCACCACCACCTCCACCACCTCTACCACCACANCANCTCCACCACCACCACCACCACCACCACCACCACCACCTCCACCTCTACCACCACCACTCCACCACCACCACCACCACCACCACCACCACCTCCACCACCACCACCACCCAAGCCACCTCTCCTCCTTGGCCAACAACTCGCAGGGAGAGCCCTTAACTCAAAGCGAGTAAAATTAACAGTGTGTACGCAACGCCGCTTTCAAACCCAAATATTATTGCATTCATAGTTCGTTTGCTTTGGGTTAGATCATCTGCGTCGATATAATGCCAATCGATGAAGCTGACTAATTCCCTCCACGAGCCGGCAGAGAACACAAAATTGTCGAGCACAAATGGCGTTCGATGTTCAACATCCCGTGGCTGATAATATCAAATAATTGAGACTGATCTCCTATAACGCGTTTCAGAACACCGAGTTAAGATGTAAAAAAAATCTCGTTACAAACACATTCCTGCGGAGGGAGCTGGTAGGAACGTTGGGTTGCTCGGTCAATGGCCAGGGTCAACGGCGGCGTGGTGTATTCCGCAAATATTCCCGACTGTGAGGGCGGGCACAAGCCGGCGTGAGTAGGTTAAACGTTGAGTTTTATAAGGGCACCACAGGGTGACCAGCCCTTCCCTACCCAGCTCCACCCCTCCCACACCCCACCCACCCCCATCCTGCCCACCCAGCCCCTCCCACCCAGCCCCTCACCACCCAGCCCCACCCCTCCCATTTTTGGATGCACGACGGACGGACGGACACAATAATCCCCTGTGGGCTGGTGTAACCAGGAGGTTCTTACCAGTATAAACGTGTCGTTAAAACCCGCCACCACCCGACACAGCCAACTAGTAAGGGTTGTCACGTAAACAGAACGTGGCCAATTCGTCACTAGTACAGCACCAGTGTGTAGTATAGTGTAGTGTGTAGTGTATAGTAGTGTAGTATATAATGTAGTGTATAGTTTAGTGTATAGTAGTGTAGTGTATAATGTAGTGTATAGTGTAGTGTATAGTAGTGTAGTAGTGTATAATGTATAATGTAGTGTATAGTGTAGTGTATAGTGTATAATGTAGTGTAGTAGTAGTGTAGTGTATAGTAGGTGTAGTAGTGTATAGTGTAGTGTACTAGTACAGCAACACCGGTTGTGTGTCGGAGAGCCCAGCCACGACATTTACAATCTGAGTACGACGTTTCTCCAGTAAGTACAACTAGCTTCATCAGGATGATATTGGTCGCGAAAGCCTAAGTGTTAAACTGAGTTGATTGCTATTGTTTTGTCTGGAACGGGTGGGTGATTGTGAAAGCGTGTTTATCTGCGGAGGGTTGATTGGGTGAGGGGCACACGGGTTTGTAATAAAGGAGTGAGCGGAAGATAATGGGAGGGGTTATACATATGTAGAGGTGTTACGTACAGAGGTGGAGCAAGCCATTACGTTGCGGTGTCTACATCACGGTCCGTGCGTGGGGTGTCTACATCAACGTCCGCATACAGCCCCGCTGTGTGTGCGTGCGCACGTGTGTGTGTGTGCGTGCACACGTGTGTGTGTGCGTGCACACGTGTGTGTGTGTGCGTGCGTGCACACGTGTGCGTGCGTGCGTACACACGTGTGTGTGTGTGCGTGCACACGTGTGTGTGTGTGTGCGTGCGTGCACGTGTGTGTGTGTGCGCGTGCACACGTGTGTGTGTGTGCGTGCGTGCACACGTGTGTGTGTGCACAGGTTCACGATGCTTTCCCTATCGCGCTGTGCGGGGTCACCGTGCTCTTCCCCCCCCTCTCCGTCTCGAGATTCCGAATGTGACTCACAAATTGCAACAAGCTGAGAGACGAGGCAATAGCCAACACCCCCGCCCCCACGCGCCCTGCCCCCCCCACCCTCAATTCCCCCGTGCCCCCCTACCCCCGTGCTCTGCCCCTCCGCGCCCCCCAAAAGGGGTCGCGGTGATTTCGAGCCACGAGAATGAAGCCAAACCGTGGGCACAACACAAACCCGCCTCAAGTTTTTCGTATTAAAAAAATTAATTCACTATAAACCCTTTCTATGCGTGGCATCGGTTTTATTTTATTATTCATTTCTGTTTTTCTTGAGTAATAGTTTCATTTTTATCACATTGGTATTTTAAATTCAATATAAGGAAAGTCGTATATAAGGATTATAAGGTTTTCAGTTTTGTATGATTGTTTATATTGTACATTTTTGTTGTTTTCTTGAATAATTTTCTGTGTTTAGGAAAAATATATGATTGTGTTAGTGAAAATTTTTTTTTTCTAAAAAGTGGAAAATAAATTGTCACGCACAACGAGTCTGTGTGCAAAATGTCAGCTCGATTGGATCACGGGAAGTGGGTTAAAAAACGACCGAAAGATTTGCACGGTCGTAAGCGCGCAAGCAAGCAAGCAAGTGAACTTAATATAAAGGATTAAAAAAAAACTGAAGAACGCCTTCGTCGTTGACACCTGCCCTCGGAGGAGCGACGTTTCGGACTACGGCCCTCCTGCGTGAATGGTTCCCCGGCTTTTTTGAGACGTTGGCCTCGAGGCGACGTTTCGGTCTATGGCCCTTTGCTCTGTGAAGGTTTCCCCGGCTTTTGTGAAGTCGTTGCTAATGTCAAATGTAATTTCACCACATAATTGCCATAATTATTATAATTATTCTAAAGGAGGGGGCTTTTTTGTTATCTGTAATTTGTAGAATGCTTTGATGTCTTCCAAGCTCGATGGGGCTTCACTCGTTGGGAAAGATCGCTTCTGATTATTCTGAGCGAGGACTAATTTACGGAGCCCAGAGCCAGACCTTTGGTATCATCCACAGCGCGTCAATTTCCCATACCTCTATCGTGGGACCTTGTTACCCGTGTCAAAGTGTTGTGGCGTTAATGGTGTCACTACGGCAGAGGTACGGGTAGCCGTTTGCGACCCTGGTGCGGCCGGGTACGGGTACGGGTAGGTCGTGAATCACTGGTGAGTAACCGTTTGTCACTCATTTCGGGTAGGGTACGGGTACGGGTGGGGAACGGGTACCCATTTGCGACCCTGGTGCGGCCGGGTACGGGTACGGGTAGGCCGTGAGTCACTGGTGAGTAACCATTTGTCACTCATTTCGGGTAGAGTACGTAGGGAACGGCTACCCGTACCCGGCCTGGTACAGGTACCCATTTGCGACCCTGGTGCGGCCGGGTACGGGTACGGGTAGGCCGTGAGTCACTGGCGAGTAACCGTTTGTCACTCATTTTGGGTAGGGTACGGGTAGGGAACGGCTACCCGTACCCGGCCGGGTACGGGTACGGGTACCCATTTGCGACCCTGGTGCGGCCGGGTACGGGTACGGGTAAGGAATCAAAACCCGTTTTCGACCTCTGCGCTACGGTGTTGGCGGCTACTGTGCGTCTGGAACCCCTCTTGGGGGTCTGATTGATTACGTCACGCGAGCGGGCCCAAGAGGGCACGTGACCGGGACAGGGGAGCGACACGTGGTGCTCGGTCGGGATCCTTCGGGAAAGATCTCGAAGGGGGCGTGGCCGAAGGCGGAGCGAGGCCACGCCCATGAGCGTAAAGGGGCGGTCCCGGGAGCGTTCGTGGCTGTTCTATAGAATCAGCCCTCGGCGCTCCGTCTCTCCGATCTGCGGTCTCCGCTCGGCATCGTGGATGACGCTATATGATGAAACTGAATTGAATGTATGAGTACCTGCTCTCAACGAGGATCATTGCCCGAAACGTCGCCTCTCACCGTGTTCGCCAGACCACGAGAACACCCCGAGTAAGCGCGACGCGTCCCCAATCAGCTTCGGCAACATCCTTGGTGTCAAAGACGAAGATCCCACCTGTAAGCGAGCAGCACCTGTGAAGGCCGGCACGGCACACGAGGGGGTGGGTGGGTGGCTAGCAACCAGGCCCGGCCGTCTTTGTCTCCCCAGTGACGATGTTTTTACACACCGCACCAGGTACTAATTTGAGGCTGAGTCGACCTAGAGGAGGCCCAGGACCGGTTCCGATAATCGGCACTGGTGTACTGGAGTAGCTCAACTTAACGCAGTTGCCGCTCGCGAGCCACTAGATGGACACACAAAACAATCAACGCCAGCGAGCCAGCGATCATGAACTTAACTTCACTTAAAGCTTTCGTGACTGCAGGAATTGATATTCTTTGGGTCTTTCGCTGAAGTCACGTAGATAGGTTGGAAACAATAATAAAATAAACAAGGGAGACAAAGGCGGTCGGGCGTGGTGCTGCTATCTACGTGACTTTATCGAAAGACCCAAATTATATTGAAACTATTTGTATTCTTGGTTCTTTCGGTAAAGTCACGCAAAAGGGAAATAATAAAATAATACAAATATAAAACAAAAAAATTCTCACGACGTTTCGACTGATGATTGCTTGTGTTGCAGTCGAAACGTCGTGAGAATTTTTATATTTTTATTATTTTATTATTTCCCTTCTACGTGACTTTACCGAAAGAACCAAGAATATGAATCCCTGCAGTCACGAAAACTTTACATCAAAAATCAAACTATTTTTGTGTTAACAAGTAAGGCCCCACCCCACACTGTGCAGCTATTTTTCTGAAGCGACTTTGGCTATCGCAAACGATGGCTCGAACGAAGTGACTCGTCACGTGGACATTTGTAACCGAAGCCAACCGCGTGGTGACGTCGGTTCTAAATGCGGTGGGAAAAACCCGGAGGAGCCGGAGAAAAATCCACGCGACCACGTGGAGAGAGACACGCAAACTCCAAATACACAGCAGCAGGCGTCAGGGTCGGGATGGAACCCACAACCTCCTGTGTACCAGGCGAGGTAGTCAACATCTCACCACGGGGAGAGAGAGAGAGACACGCAAACTCCAAATATACAGCAGGCGTCAGGCTCGGGATGGAACCCACGACTCCCTGTGTACCAGGCGAGGTAGTTAACATCTCACCACGGGGAGAGAGATAGAAAGAGACGCGCAAACTCCAAATATACTGCAGGCGTCATCAGAGTCGGATCGAACTCACGACCTCCTGCATATCAGGCGAGGTAGTTAACATCTCCTAGCCACCATGGCGCATGGCCGGTGTGGTCGTGTCGATCAAGCTGAGAGCTGCGATCAAATATCGGTGGGGGGGTGAGGAGCTGAATTCAGCCAGAATTCAGTGGGTGCAGAACCACGTTTAATGTGATGGGTGGAGGGGGTACGTGCTGTCAATGGTGACCGGACTGAGACCATCAGCTCACTGCGCTTGAGAACCCGGTTTAATCACGACTTCGTCTATGCGAGTCTCTGCGTGAGGCTATGGGTATTTGTGTGAGTCTGTGGGTCTCTGCGTGAGTCTGTGGGTCTCTATGTGAGTCTATGTGTATATGTGTGAGTCTGTGTCTCTGTGTCAGTCTATGGGGCTCTGCGTGAGTTTGTGGGTCTCTGAGTGAGTCTATGTGTATATGTGTGAGTCTGTGGGCCTATGTGTGAGTATGTGTCTCTGTGTGAGTCTATGGGTCTCTGTGTGGTCTGTGGGTCTCTGTGTGGGTCTGTGGGTCTCTGTGTGAGTCGATTGTGTCTCTGTGTGAGTATATGGGTCTCTGTGTTAGTCTGTGTGTCTCTGTGTGAGTCTACGGGTCTCTGCGTGAGTCTACGGGTCTCTGTGTGAGTCTATGGCTCTCTGTGTGAATCAGTGGGTCTCTGTGTTAGTCTGTGTCTCTGTGTGAGTATATGGGTGTCTGTGTGAGTCTATGGTCTGTATGAGTCTATACGACTATCAACTCAACAATCGCATTTTTTTCGAGCTGGTGTCATGATGGGGAAGAAGAGAGAGTATGTGAGTCGCTTGGTGAGTGGATCTATAAGTGATTCAGCGTTGCAATTGAGCCAAGAGGTGAGAGAGCGGCCTAATAGGAGAGTGGCTCTGTTAATGCGTGGGCGAATTAGTGATGAATTCCAGTGAGTGAGCGCGTAAGTGGGTGATGTTGCCGAATGATTGAGTGAGCTAGTAAGTCAGTGACTGAGTGAGTGGACGCATGAGCGATATAGCGATCGGGTGGATAGGTCAGCCGAGTGAGTGAGTGATTAAGTGAGCGGTTGGTATAGATGAGTGAGTGGGTGAATGAGTGAGTGAGCAGGTGATTGAGTTGGCCGAGTGAGTGGGCCAGCGAAAGGGTAGATAGGTGAGCGCGCACGTGACAAGGTGAGCGTTTCTGCGAATGTTCGCTCACAGCACTTGCCCCAACAGTCTGTGAAGATATTCTTAGGTTTTTTTCGGTAAAGTCACGTAGGTAAAAAATTAAAATTAAAATTAATAAAAGTGAAATAAAAATAAAATAAAATCACGACGTTTCGGAGGCAACACAAGCTTCCGTCTTCAGGTGAAACCGTCACAGCACGATTGCTGTATCAAGTAAGAGAGTATCTTAGTAAGAGATTATCTTACTTGATACAGCTATCGTGCTGTGACGGTTCCACCTGAAGACGGAAGCTTGTGTTGCCTCCGAAACGTCGTGATTTTTATTTTATTTTTATTTTACTTTTATTAATTTAAATTTTTTACCTACGTGACTTTACCGAAAAAAACTAAGAATATGAATCCTTGCAGTCACGAAAGCTTCAAATCTAGTCTGTGAAGACTTTACGGTGGGTTATTTGTCATTACGAGTGGAGAACAATGGCGCATTCGCTACGAACCCGGCGACCGAGTTCAATTCCTGCCCACGGCCACCAACACCCAGTGACGATTATCCAAACCGGTACCTGGGCCTCCCCTAGGTTGACTCGGCATCAAATGAGTACCCGGTACAGTGTGTAAACATCGCCACTGGGGGAGACAAAGGCGGCCGGGCGTGGTGCTAGCCGCCCACCCCCTCGTGTGCCATGCCGGCCTTCATAGGTGCTCGCTAACAGCACTTGCCCCTACATTCTGTTAAGGCTATACGGGGGTCTTTATCTTTATGTGTAGTATAGCGGTTAGCGCGCTGCGCTATGAACCCAACGACCCGGGTTCGATTCCCGTTCACGGCCAATACCAGTGACGATTATCTGAACCGGTTCTGGGCCTCCCCTAGATCTACTCAGCCTTAAATTAGTGTACGGTGCGTAAACATCGCCACTGGGGAGACAAAGGCGGTCGGGCGTGGTTCTGGCCACCCACCCCTTCGTGTACCGTTGCGGCCTTCATAGGTGCTCGCTAACAGCACTTGCCCCTACAGTCTGTCTATACGGGGCATCTTTGTCTGAGGAAACGTAATTTTCTCTTCATTCCCACGACCATACACTTGTTACTGCGTCTCGGAAACAGCAATTAAACACATTTATAACTGGCGCGTGCAATATTCACAACGTCGAGCCTATCCTCTGCGGGGATGTACAGCGCTGATAAATAATGATGAAATAATTCACAAAGATCTGTTTTTACGCTAATGGGATCTTAAATTCATGAACTACTCCCACCACTCGCAGCTCATATCAGCCCGGCGAGAGCGAGCGAGTTCAATTCCTGGTTGTGTGTGGTGAGGGGGAGGGGGTTGACTCAGCCGATCATCCCTCCGCGGTCGATAAAACGAGAACCACTTCATGTGGAAATCAGCAGCGGTTGAACACCAGTGGTTGTCACTCCCGGCATAGGAATGTGGAATTTCCGGCCAGTGGCTTTGGAGGGTTGTAAACAATGCCAGGTCAGTCCGACAAAGTGGTACTCATTTTATCGACCAGAAGTTGAATTCGCTCCCTTCACGTGCTATAAAGAAGGGTCATTGCCCGAAACGTCGCCTTGTGTCTATCCCCCCCCCCTATTAAGGACACGCACACGCATGCATGCGCGGTGCTGGTGGTGTTTGATGAGCGCGTTAAGGCCCGGCGTCTTCCTTTTTTGTGTTTAACAACACCAGATCAGGCGGCGTGCAACTCGTCGAAATGATCCAATTACATCGGCGTCGTTGTAATTAAAGTTTTCGTGGCCGCAATTAATCGGCGAATAAAAAAAAAATTAGTTTCGGCTCGTTAATTAAGGAACATTCCTGCGCTCAGGATAGGCGGGGTTGGTGAACGACACGGGGGGGGTGGTGGTGGTGGGGGGGTTGGCGGTGGTGGGGGGGGGTGGTNGGGGGTGGGGGTGGGGGGTGGTNGGGGGTGGTGGAGAGATCTCCCAGACGTGATCAATCAACTCGCTCGCTTTGCAGATGACCGGGATTAAACCCGTCCCTGTGTGGAACAGCGGAAGCCAGGCGTCGTCAATAACGCACTGCTTTACTAGCGAAGCGCTTTGACGTCAATTAGACACGAAATCGCGGGTGGCACCACGGAGGGTTCACGCTCGCGTGCTCGCAACACAGCGAGGTTATAAAAGTCGCGTGGCTTCCACGTCGTGTCGTCTGTCCGTCTGCTGCATGCGAGAGGTGACGGGAAGTCACGAAGAAGGGAAATAATAAAATAATAAAAATAAAACCTAACAAAATAATTCTCACGACGTTTCGGCCACAACGCAAGCAGCCGTCCTCAGGTGAAGACCAGGTCTGTCGGGAAGACAGCGTCTAAATTAAAAATGAAATTTAGGGAAGACAGCGTCTGAATGAAAAATGAAATTTCATTTAGACGCTGTCTTCCCGACAGACCTGGTCTTCACCTGAGGACGGCTGCTTGCGTTGTGGCCGAAACGTCGTGAGAATTATTTTGTTAGGTTTTATTTTTATTATTTTATTATTTCCCTTCTTCGTGACTTTACCGAAAGAACCAAGAAGATGAATCCCTGCAGTCACGAAAGCTTCAAATCAAGATTTATTGACTTGATCAGTAGGCCTCGGCTCTGCGTTGTTTTTTCGAGGTTTCGGAGTCCCCGACTCCTCTGCTCACGATCATTAAGGGCCTTCGTGATGGTGAGTGGGCACAGGTAAAATTACGTGGCCGGGAGTCTGTGGAGGAGGCTCGTGAAGGACGCTACTGGGCAGTTGGAGGCAGTCGCCCTCCAGCAACAACGGAGGGCAGAGGAGCGACGCTCACAACAACGAGCGGAGCGCCGGGTGTCTAAAACGCATCAAGTTGGCACAGTAGGGGGCACATGTGGTGCATCGGCCAGTCATCTCAGTCAGTCGACCCGTGGCACCATGTCCCATGACCTCCACGTGGCCTCAACGTGCACCTAGCCTGGCACAAGCGGCGTAGTAACGTCACCGCCACTTAGTGGCGAATGGCGGTTGTGGGGAGCGGTGGTGCAGCGGTTAGCGCTACGCTGCGCTCCGAACCCGGCGACCCAGTTTCGATTCCCGCTCACGGCCAACACCAGTGACGATTATCTGAACCGGTGATGGGCCTCCCTAGGTCGACTCAGCCACAAATTAGTACTCGGTGCGATGTGTCTTTTTCCGGATAAATAAAATCTTGGGTGAGTAATGAATGAATTAACATGATTATAAGTCGTTGTTAGAAAACGTCGCTTGCTATGATGCATCGTTCACTCAGCCGAACTGTCGTCAATTCTGCCCAGGGAAATCCATGCAAATTGGCGTCGCACTTTAAACTTCCATCGCTCAAGGCTCCGGGTTTTATTTAAATTTCACGATTTTACATCTAATTGCAGGGACGTGAGTATAGCAGCACGCGTGTCTGTGTGGGCCAGAGTGGGGAGCGGTGGTGCAGCGGTTAGCGCTACGCTGCGCTATGAACCTAGCGACCCGGGTTCAATTCCCGCTCACGACCAACACCAGTGACGATTATCTGAACCGATCCTGGGCCTCCACTAGGTCGACTCAGCCTTAGATACGTACCTGGTGCGGTGATGTAAAATCATCGGCACTAGGGAGATAAAAGTGGCAGGGCGTGGTGCTTGCCACCCACCCTCTCGTGTGCCGTTCCGGCCTTCATAGGTGCTACTCGCTAACAGCACTTGCCCCAGTGGCTTGTTAAGCCTGTACCGGGGATCTTTGCTTTTGCTACGTGTGCGCGCGCGTGCGTGGGGAGCGGTGGTGCAGCGGTTAGCGCACGCTGCGCTACGAACCCGGCGACCCGGGTTCGATTCCCACTCACGGACAACACCATTGACGATTATCTGAAGCGGTCCTGGGCCTCCACTAGTACACACACACACGTACACACACACGTACACGCACACGTACTCACACACGTACACACACACGTACACACACACGCACACACACACACGTACACACATACGCACACACACGTACACACACACGCACACACACACGCACACACACGTACACACACACACGTACACACACACGCACACACGCACACACACACTACACACACACGCACACACACGTACACACACACACGTACGTACACACACACGTACGTACACACACACGTACACACATACTACACACGTACACACACACACGTACACACACACGCACACACTCACGTACACACACACGCACACACTCCCGTACACACACACGTACACACACACACGTACACATACACACACACACGTACACACACACGCACACACACACACGTACACACACACACACACACACACACACACACACACACNCACACACGTACACACACACACACACGCACACACACACGTACACACACACGCACACACGCACGTACACACACGTACACACACACGTACGTACACACACACACGAGTCTATCAAATGCACACGTGGCAGTAGCAGCAGCAGCAGCAGTAGTTGGGGGACCACAGGTGTCCCATCTGCGCCGGTCATCTCAGTCAATCAGCGCCTCGCACCTGCGCCTGCCTTGCCCCGTGACCTTCAGCGCAAGCAGCGAGGACTCAGCACGTCACGTGACAGCCTCAAGGTGCACACCTTCCCTGCGTTGGTGCAAGGCGAGATGTCATCGCCAATTAGCGGCGAATGACGGCTCGTTTGTTTGTTTGTTGTTGCTGCTGTTGCTGTTGTTGTTGCTGTTGTTGTTGCTGTGTGGTAGTGGCGTAGCTACGGAGTGTGCAGGCGGTGCCACTGCGTCAGGGCCTACAGGGTGGAGGGGCGGACATTGTGCGGAGAAACCCGCGCGTTCCGACCAGACCCGCATCGCCTCGACGCCTACACCGACGTTTGGGGCCGTCCCTAAATGACGTCACGCGATTTTTGGACTATTTTTGACCCCACTCCCTCGTCACACGGCGTCACAAAAAGTCAGACCCCCCCCCCCTCCTCAAGTATGACGTCACAAAGCTCTGCCCCCCCCAAAAAAAAAACATGCTTCAAATCGCTTTAAACTATTGTCATTGTAGTGCGTATTTAATATGGCGCTGCACTCTGATGTTGTAGGAGAAAACATTTATTAAAAAGTCGATTTAATTAAGTAGAACCTGCTGTCTATAATTATTTAAAGTTTCGCATTTTTACGTGACGTCACATTTCTTAACCCCTATGGGTCTATGTGTGAGTATATGGGTCTCTGTGTGAGTCTATGGATCTCTGTGTGCGTCTATGGGTCTCTGTGTGAGTCTATGGATCTCTGTGTGCGTCTATGGATCTCTACGTGAGTCTATGGGTCTCTGTGTGAGTCTATGGATCTCTGTGTGCGTCTATGGATCTCTACGTGAGTCTATGGGTCTCTGTGTGAGTCTATGGGTCTCTGTGTGAGGCTATGGGTCTATGTGTGAGTCTATGGGTCTATGTGGGAGTCTATGGGTCTATGTGTGAGTCTATGGATCTCTGTGTGAGTCTATGGGTCTATGTGTGAGTCTATAGGTCTCTGTGAGGCTATGGGTCTCTGTGTGAGTCTATAGGTCTCTGTGTGAGTCTATGGATCTATGTGTGCGTCTATGGATCTCTACGTGAGTCTATGGGTCTCTGTGTGAGTCTATGGGTCTCTGTGTGAGTCTATGGGTCTATGTGTGAGTCTATGGGTCTATGTGGGAGTCTATGGGTCTATGTGGGAGTCTATGGATCTCTGTGTGAGTCTATGGATCTCTGTGTGAGTCTATGGGTCTATGTGTGAGTCTATGGGTCTATGTGTGAGTCTATGGGTCTTTGTGTGAGTCTATGGGTCTCTGTGTGAGTCTATGGATCTCTGTGTGAGTCTATGGGTCTCTGTGTGAGTCTATGGATCTCTGTGTGAGTCTATGATGATGGTGGTGGTGGTTAATGGACGGGGGGGGGGCGAGTGGGGGCGAGTTGGGGACGAGGGTGGGGGTGGGCTAGGATGGAGGAGGAGGAGGAGGGATGGACAAAAATATCGGTCCAGACGAAGCCAAGTAAATAAATAAACAGCGCGGCCAAAAACAAATAAGCAAAATCTGCCCTTCGGGGTGTTTATCTGGCGGCGTTAATGTCGCCCAGTGGCAGATTTGTGATGCGTGTGGGTGCGTGGGGGGGGGGGGGGCGGGGGGGTGGACGTTGAGGCGTCTCCTGATTGGTTATCGACCGCGTGCGGGAGCGCGCGCCTCGTGCACCCAGCACGTGACCCGGCGGAGGATCTCCTCGTAGGAGGGGTCAGGGCCACGACCCCCCCCCTACTACCCCTCCCCCTATCCCTCCCCTACCCCTCCCCCCACTCCTCCCTCTACCCCCCACCCCCCGGTCACTGGGACACTTTGACCCCCACCCTGACCTACCCCTCCTGCCCCGCCCCCCGCTCCCCCCAACACCCCCTCCACCACCATCATCACCACCATCATCATTATCATCACCATCACCACCACCATCATCATTATCATCACCATCATCACCACCATCACCACCATCACCACCATCATCACCACCACACATCATCATTATCATCACCACCATCACCACCATCATCATCACCATCATCATCATCACCATCATCACCACCATCACCACCACCACCATCATCATCACCACCATCATCATCCTCAACACCACCATCATCATCACGCGGACATGCACAGGAGCTGCCAAATAATCTGAACGAGTAGACATTGATGTTGGAGGGGAAAACCGGAGGACACGGAGATAAATTAAATTGTGTAACTTGTGGTGAACGCTCTGAGTTTGTGTCACTGGTAGTGAACGCGTTGAGTTTGTGTAACTGGTGGTGAACGCTCTGAGTTTGTGTGGCTGGTGGTGAACGCGTTGAGTTTGTGTAACTGGTGGTGAACGCTCTGAGTTTGTGTGGCTGGTGGTGAACACACTGAGTTTGTGTAACTGATGGTAAACACACTGAGTTTGTGTGGCTGGTGGTGAACACACTGAGTTTGTGTAACTGATGGTGAACACACTGAGTTTGTGCGGCTGATGGTGAACACACTGAGTTTGTGTGGCTGGTGGTGAACACACTGAGTTTGTGTAACTGATGGTAAACACACTGAGTTTGTGTGGCTGGTGGTGAACACACTGAGTTTGTGTAACTGATGGTGAACACACTGAGTTTGTGCGGCTGATGGTGAACACACTGAGTTTGTGTGGCTGGTGGTGAACACACTGAGTTTGTGTAACTGATGGTGAACACACTGAGTTTGTGCGGCTGATGGTGAACACACTGAGTTTGTGTGGCTGGTGGTGAACACACTGAGTTTGTGTAACTGGTGGTGAACGCTCTGAGTTTGTGTGGCTGGTGGTGAACGCTCTGAGTTTGTGTGACTGGTGGTGAACGCTCTGAGTTTGTGTCACTGGTGGTGAACGCGTTGAGTTTGTGTGCTGGTGGTGAACACACTGAGTTTGTGCGGCTGATGGTGAACACACTGAGTTTGTGTGGCTGGTGGTGAACACACTGAGTTTGTGTAACTGGTGGTGAAAGCACTGAGTTTGTGTAACTGATGGTGAACACACTGAGTTTGTGTGGCTGGTGGTGAACACACTGAGTTTGTGTAACTGGTGGTGAACGCTCTGAGTTTGTGTGGCTGGTGGTGAACGCTCTGAGTTTGTGTGACTGGTGGTGAACGCTCTGAGTTTGTGTCACTGGTGGTGAACGCGTTGAGTTTGTGTGGCTGGTGGTGAACACACTGAGTTTGTGCGGCTGATGGTGAACACACTGAGTTTGTGTGGCTGGTGGTGAACACACTGAGTTTGTGTAACTGGTGGTGAAAGCACTGAGTTTGTGTAACTGATGGTGAACACACTGAGTTTGTGTGGCTGGTGGTGAAAGCGCTGACTTTTGTTTAAGCCACGGAGTCTTCACAAGGAGTCACCGTCTCCATTAGGTGAAGATTCACACCCTCCGTGTAACTGGGCTGGGTAATCTTTCTCGCGCTAGCACGAAAAACAGTGCTTCGGTTAATATCCTGTTCAAACAAAGCCACTTAATTTGCGATATAAAAGATATATATATAACGTTTCATCAAATACCAACCTCGGTGCTGTAAAGGTCACGCGAAGTCCTATTAATGCCCAATTACAGGGCCTCGTTACCCTCGCGGTTTAGCGTTTGCCCGATAAAATAAAAGAAGTGGCATTTATTGGAAACGATGACCTATAATAGTTTAACGCGTAGGCTTTCGCGACCAATATTATTCATAATCAAGTTTTTTGGGTTCAGATCGCGTTATTTATAAATGTGTCGTAACCCTCCACCACTCGACACGGCCAATCAGTAAAAAAGTGTCACGTTGACAAAAGACAAATAGTTCACTGCTGTAGCCCACCGGTGTGTTGAAGCGTGAAACCACAACATGTACAATTTGAGTAGTACGACGTTTCGCTGGTAATTGCATCCAGCATCATCGGGCAATTCGCCAGAATGGTGAGGGGCTCTGTTGTGTCTCCCGTTCTTATATAGAGCAGCAGCAGGGTGACGTCATCATTGACCTATAACAGTCAGTGAAAGTATTGGCTTTGCTAAAAAAAACTAAACAAAAAACGCCCAACGACAAATGAAAGTGAACGCGTGCCCTGCGGTTGATACGGACGATATCGTGGGGCACTTTAGGTGAGGAGCGGTGGCGCAGCGGTTAGCGCCTTGAGCTACGAAGATGCCCTCCCGAGTTGGATCACCGCTCACGGCCAGAATTAGAGCTGAACGATTTGGGGGAAATATCTGATTGCGATTTTTCTGACAGATATTGCGATTGGAATTGCGATTAGACTTTTTAAAGGTCAAGCTTCAGTTCAATATTAACTGTGTAATAGATTTAAAACGTGTGATGGAGCTTTGCTACGTGATACCATGAAAATATGAACTGCTCTATATATGATAATGCAAGGATGAGATTTTTTAATTATATGAATTGCTTCCAACATGTATTTGTTAAAATGTTTTAATTGAAATAGAACTTTCAAACATCGAACAATTGTTAAGTTAAATAAATAAAATCATATTATTTGTATTATTTCCCTTCTACGTGACTTTACCGAAAGAACCAATAATATGAATCCCTGCAGTCACGAAAGCTTTAAATCAAAATTTAAATATACAAAAGTTATAATTTAAAAAAAATTACAATTCCAATAAGAAATTAAGTGGACTTTCAAATCGCAAAAAATCGCAGCCTTTGCAATTTGCTAATCGCATTGCTTCAAATTGCGATTTCGATTTAAAAATCGATTCATCGTTCAGCCCGAGCCAGCATCGGCGGCGAATGAAATCTCCGCCCAGTCCACGACCTCCACCTTCACCGATCGTACTCATCACACCCTCGAGGGCGCTAAGTACTCCATCACATATTCTTATGTTTTCTCGGTAAAGTCACGTAGGTAAAAACATTAAAAAGTAAAATAAAATAAAAAATAAAATCACGACGTTTCGGAGGCAACACAAGCTTCCGTCTTCAGGTGGTACCGTCACAGCCCGACAGCTGTATCAAGTTAATGAGAGATTGCAGTAGCTACCACTCCGTATATATAATGGTTGGAGAAGGTGTGGTAGCTCCTGCAATCTCTCATTTACTTGATACAGCTGTCGTGGCTGTGACGGTACCACCTGAAGACGGAAGCTTGTGTTGCCTCCGAAACGTCGTGATTTTTTTTTTATTTTACTTTTTAATGTTTTTACCTACGAGACTTCACCGAAAAAACCTAAGAATATGAATCATTGCAGTCACGAAAGCTTCAAATCTAGAATTACTCCATCACACGTCCGCGTCTGCGCGCTGAAGGGACGTCTCAAACTATGGATTTGTACTCAAGACATCAGCCGCGCGCAGCAAGGCGAGCGAACCCTCTCGGAACCGAGGATTTGACGCTCGGCATCTCATCAGCAGAGCGAAGCTATCCAGTGGCCAGCTCACTCGCCCCCCGATTGAACAGGCCACGGAGCCTGCAAACCTCGCCACTCCACTCCATCCCGTTCCTCCCCTAAACCCCTTTCGCAATGCCTAAGAAACCACGTTATGGCAGTCATTCATTCCTAAACGCCCCCCGTCATCAACATCATTCTATTCTTGAACGAATGAGAGAGAAGGGAAATAGGTTCAACAAACGCGCGATTCGTACGGCGGGGGAAGAGTAGGCCAAAGATTTCCCCGTGGGTGTGGTGGGCTCTCTCTCTCTTCTCGCGGAGGTCACTTCCACCAGCAGTGACGCGAGCGAGAAATTGCGGGGCTGCGCCTCGTGCCTTTAGCTCGGCCCGTCATCGCCGATGAATGCGAGTCGATACGATATTACATTTTTATCGCAGCGTCTAATTGCGACCGCATCTCCAGACGCTCCATAGGGGTGGCGATGTTGGGGAGGGGGGGCGGGTATATATTTTAATAAAATATATCTCTACTTCGAAGCCGTCCGAGGGTACGGCGAAAGGGGTGACTGCCCCGGGCCCCGTGCTTTGGGGTGGGGAGGATTGCACCGCGTTAAAGTTGCCCATGGGTTCACAGATCACTTTACTTGGACCCAGCCTACCGCGCCACGATACGAACCCGGCGACCCGAGTTTGATTCCGTCGACCTTAGCCCAGGGCAGGGTCGTGAGAATGAACGCTGAGTACAGGTCGTACAAAGGGTGAGGCTGAGAACACGCCACGAACCCGGTGACCCGAGTTCGATTCCCGCTCACGGCCACCACCAACGCACCGGTGACGATTATCTGAACCGGTCCTGGGCGTCCCCTAGGTCGACGCAGCCGCACAAAAAAAAACGAGCATCCGATGGTGCGGTGTGTGTGCATTAAACATCAGCACTGGGGAGACAAAGGCGGCCGGGCGCGGTGTTGCCAGCCACCCACCCTCTCGTGCGCCATGCCGGCCTTCTATGTATGTACGTGTGTTGAACTTCTTTCGCACCGTACGTAGCCAACCGTGCTAGTCGGAGATGCGGGGGTGGGGGGGAAGGACAAGAAACTGAACACACACGCAAAAAAGAATTTCTAAATAAGTGAATTTTCAATCCTGGATGATGATGATGATTTCAAAGAGCACCACGGCTCCATATTTTGTTGTTGGGACAAATCCAAGGGTCCCGTTAAAGGCTACACGGAGCATCTTTGTTGTGTGTGGGAAAATATACTAGCCCCCCTTCCCCCCCAGAAACACATAAAACTCGAGAGGATGTCCCCTAAACTCGCACATTTCTCATCTTGGGCTCGCATCTCCCCCCACCACCACGACATTCCTCCTGAAATCGATCCGAGCGCCGCCTCTGCAGAAAAATAAATCAGGGACCCGAATGTAGACTCCAATTCCGCTCGCTCCGCCGTGTGTGGGATGCAGCAGCAACAACAACAACAGCAACAACAACAACAAAAGGGACATTAAAAATTAACCCGTAAAAACAAAGTTTTTCACTATAAATCCTTCATATGCGTGGCATCGGTTTCATTTTATTATTCATTTCTGTTTTTCTTGAGTAAGAGTTTCATTTTTATCACATTGGTATTTTAAATTAAATATGAAAAAAATTCCTAAAAAGTGGAAAATTTTGGAAAAAAATTTTCCGAAAATAAATTGTCACGCACAACGAGTCTGTGTGCAAAATGTCAGCTCGATTGGATCACGGGAAGTGGTTAAAAACGACCGAAAGATTTGCACGGTCGTAAGCGCGCAAGCAAGTGAACTTAATATAAAGGATTTAAAAAGAAAACGCCATCCAGCCCGTGATTTGCAGGAGGCCGAGAAGCGAGGGGCCCGCCGGAGTTGCCGCAAATGAACGATTTTGACTTGCAAAATCATAAATAAATATGAATTGTTGCGTCTCTCTGCGAATGCTCGTCGATCGATGCAGAGATCCGCGGGGCGCCGTGGTGGTGGTGGTGGTGCATCACATCACAGCGCGGTCAGACGTCGCCGACCAGAACGCGGGTGTCACACCGGCCCGCGGTTCGATCTCCCGGCGCGGAAGTTTTGCGAAGTCGTAGGCGACTGGGCTGAGATCGGTCTAATTCGGTCTGTTATTGACACGTGACTCGGAGCCTCCGTGGGTCGTAGACTCTAAGCCGTGTCTCTGTGTTGTCTCTCTCTGCTTTTGTGACTGTCTGTGTGTCTGTGTGAGTCTTCTCTCTCTGCTTGTATGTCTCTCTCTGTGTGTCTCTGTGTTATCTCTCTCTCTATGTGTCTGTGTGTTATCTCTCTCTGCTTGTGTGTCTGTGTGTCTTCGTGTCTGTGTTTTGTCCGTGAATCCGCGATGCACGAATTCCCTTTTGGAAAGGGAATCCACGGCTTTCGCAAGAACACGAGATTTCGCGCGTGCGATGTTTGATCGCTTAGCAGTTAACCCTTCGTGGATGTCTCGATTCATTCAGGGGTTGAGACGATCAGACAGGAAGGAAAACGACGTTGAAATGCGGTGTTTTTTCTGGAAGACTTTGCTGTTTTTTCCAGGATTTTTCTGTTTGCGTGTTGTCACTTTAAGATGTTTTCTTGTTCATGTTTTTGTTTTGTTGCGGTTGCACCCAAGTCAAGGGCCACATGGCTCACAGGGCTATACCTCTTCTTGGTTCTTTCGGTAAAGTCACGTAGAATGGAAATAATAAAATAATAAAAATAAAACATAATAAAATAATTCTCACGACGTTTCGGCCACAACGCAAGCAGCCGTCCTCAGGTGGTAGTATTTCCATTCTACGTGACTTTACCGAAAGAACCAAGAAGATGAATCCCTGCAGTCACGAAAGCTTTAAATCGAAACTGAATTCATAATGCTAATAATAGTTACAATATACATTTAAAGAATACACATTGAAATGTGTTCGTGCCAGTGTTAAAATTAACGAAATCATCCTATGTGTCCTGACTTTTGGGCCACCCAAGAAATGAAACCGACCCACCCCTTTATGAATGCAATGGTACCGTCCTTGACGAGTGTATTAAGTCTGGAGTGTACCATTACGCGTACGGAGGGGTGGAATAATTTTTTTTATTTCATCAGTTCCACATGCGTAGCGCTTGTGAAGGTGGAATTGCATTTTTTTTCGCGATGAATAACAACAACGACCACACGAAAAATAGGATAATACACGTTTCACATACACGAAATATCAATTCGAGTTCCACGTTCAACTCAGAAATTTTCGCAATGGGAAGAACAATGACGTCACGCGTTTTAAAATAAAAAAATTTGTAAAAGCAATCTTCGTTTGATGAGGAATCCACACCGCGTGATTTTATAAGCGGGTGGAAAAAAAACCCACAATGATCCACAATTGGAGAGCTCTTCCCAGGAGCGATATCAACTTTGAGCCTCACCACGTCTCCACCGTAACAAATCCAATTCCCCACTTCTACGACTCCCAAATGAACGACCCTAACCCTCAGCCAATTGACCTCGAATTGGGCTCTCGGCNAAAAAAAAAAAATGTTTAAACGCTCCGGCGCGGAATGGAAATCTGCAGACCCTGAATGGCGGAACAGATTCGTCTTCTCTCGCAAAAGACAACGCCCTTAACAGGCTGTTTGGGGCAAGCGCCGTTAGCGAAGTAGCCACCTATGAAGGCCGGCACGGCACACGAGGGGGTGGGTGGCCAGCAATCACGCCCGCCGCCTTTGTCTCCCAGCGCCGATGTTTACTGCGCACTGCAACGCGGTTGCTCATTTGAGGCTGAGTCGACCTAGGGGAGGCCCAGGACCCATTCAGATAGTTAATCGTCACTGGGCGTTGGCCATGAGCGGGAATCGAACACACACGCAAACGCATGCACATAAAGACAAAGGTCACCCGTATAGCCTTAACAAATTGTTGGGGCAAGTGCTGTCAGCGAGTAGCCACCTATGAAGGCCGGCACGGCACACGAGGGGGGGTGGCCAGCAACCACGCCGGCCGCCTTTGTCTCCCCAGTTGCGATGTGTTTTACACACCGCACCAGGTACCCATTTGAGGCTGAGTCGACCTAGGGGAGGCCCAGCACCGGTTCAGATAATCGTCACCGGTGTGTTGGTGGTGGCCGTGAGCGGGACTCGAACCCTGGTAAGGCTGGGTTCGTAGCGTCTTCTCAGCCCCAGCCCTGTTCACGTGAGAGGCAAAGTTCATTATCGCCACGCTGCCCCATGCCAAGGTTTGGTGTCCGTCCGCACACCGACACTGCGATTCTTGTTGATGATTGTTCGGCCGGTCGATCCGTGGCCTCGTCGTCTCTCTGTTCGAGAGCTGCTACTGACGGTCGTCACGGGAGCCACTCTTCTCCCTCTCTCTCTTTTTTTACGAAACTAAAAGATGCTCGGTGTAGTCGGCACTTTGCTTCGTTCATCATTTCGGTTTTTGTTGGGGGTTTTTTCAATGCTTTGCTTTACGTACCCCGCCCTGTTTAAATGAAAGATTTAACGAAAAATGTCAAGCTCTGCCCCTTCTTCTTACCCTTCCTTCCCTCTCTCTCCCTCCCTCCCTCTCTCCCTCTCTCTCTCTTCCTCTCTCGACGTTGTCCTGTGCCCGGCGCACAACTCTAAATGTCTCCCGCGCTCTATCCATGCCGCAGCCTGCGGACCCAATCCCCCCCCCCCCCCCCCCATCTGAAAGGCACCCACGCCCAAGCTGCACCACTCACAGGCCGAGGGACGCTGCCCTACGGCTTGGCTTGTGCCGAGTGCCACGGCTACCGCTCGCCTACCCACCAAGCAATCCACCTACCCACCCATTCACCTACCCACCCATTCACCCACCATTCCAACTAGCACACACACACGCATCCACCTACCCACCCATTCACCTACCCACCTACCCACCCATCTACCAACCACCCACCCACCGTCTACCCACCAAGCAATCCACCTACCCACCCATTCACCTACCCACCCATTCCACCCATCATTCCAACTAGCACACACACACGCATCCACCTACCCACCCATGCACCTACCCACCTACCCACCCATCTACCAACCACCACCCACCGTCTACCCACCAAGCAATCCACCTACCCATCCATCCACCTACCCACACATCCACCTACCCACCTACCAACCAACCCACCATTCCAACCAGNACACACACACACATGCACCCACCTATCTACCCAACTACCCACCCACCATTCCAACCAGCACACGCACGCACCCAACTACCCACCCGCCCGCCCGCCTACCCACCAACCCATTCACCTACACGCCTACCCACCCATCCACTTACCCACCTACCCACTTACCAATCCATCCATTCCACAACCCACCCACCCGTCCAGCCACCCACATTTCCAACACACGCCTGTCCGCTGCTCTGCATGCCCCTGCTCAATCTCTATTAACGTGGGTTCCTTTCATGCCTCATTGGCCCAGGGAGGAAGACTCGGAGGAGGAGGGAGGGAGGGAGGGAGGGAGGAAAGGGAAGAGAGAGGAGGAGAGAGGAGAGTCATGAATAGTTGATGTGTAGGGGTCCCTTCACGATGGGAGAGAGCGCGCACTGCCTCGCGATGACAGCTCCCGGCTCGCTGATATTCGCGCCCAGCCACGCGATGTGCACCCGTAATCCCCTCCAGCTCCATAGCTCTGCTTAAAGAATGACGATTAATGAATTCATAACCCTGCGCTAAGAGCTCAACAATATTGTTGTGTTTCACCAGGCAAGGCCCACTGTGGGATATTTCTTTTGTTCAGACGCGACCTCGCCACAATTGATAGTTCAATGGCGTTTCTCATCACGCGCAAATTTACAGCAGCCGAATACTCTAAAGGTTGTTCCTAAATGTGGCGGGGGAAAACCAGGAGAATAATCCACGCGACCACGGGGAGAACACGCAAACTCCAAATATACTGCAGGCGTCGGGATCGAACCCACGACCTCCTGTGTACCAGGCGAGGTAGTTAACATATCCTAGCCACCGTGATTATGATGAGAGAGAGAGAGACACGCAAACTCAAAATATACAGCAGCGGCGTAGGGTNGGGATCGAACCACAACCTCCCGTACACCAGGCGAGGTAGTAACATCTCTACACCAGATTATGAGAGAGAGAGAGAGACACGCAAACTCCAAATATACAGCAGCAGGCGNCAGAGTCGGGAGAACCCACACCTCCCTACACCACAGGTGAACATCTCCTAGCCACCGTGATTATGATGAGAGAGAGAGAGACACGCAAACTTCAAATATACAGCAGGCGTCAGGGTCGGGATCGAACCCACGACCTCCCGTACACCAGGCGAGGTAGTTAACATCTCCTAGCCACCGTGATGATGAGAGAGAGAGACACGCAAACTCAAATATACAGCAGGCGTCAGGGTCGGGATCGAACCCACGACCTCCCGTACACCAGGCGAGGTAGTTAACATCTCCTAGCCACCGTGATTATGTGAGAAGAGAGACACGAACTCCAAATATACAGCAGCAGGCGAGGTCGGGACGAACCCACACCTCCCGTACACCAGGCGAGGTAGTAACATCTCCTAGCCACCGTGTTATGATGAGAGAGAGAGACAAACTCCAATGCCAGCAGGCGCAGGGTCGGGATCGAACCCACGACCTCCCGTACACCAGGCGAGGTAGTTAACATCTCCTAGCCACCGTGATTATGATGAGAGAGAGAGACACGCAAACTCCAAATATGCAGGTCAGTCATCGAACCCCACCTCGTACACAGGCAGGTAGTTAACATCTCTAGCCACCGTGATTATGATGAGAGTGAGAAGACGCAAACTCCAAAAATACAGCAGGCGTCAGGGTCGGGATCGAACCCACGACCCCTGACCAGGCAGGTAGTTAACATCTCCTAGCCACCGATNATGTGAGAGAGAGAGACACAAACTCCAAATATACANCAGGCNTCACGGAGAACCCACGACCTCCCGTACACAGGCGAGGTATACTCTCCTAGCCCCGTATGATGAGGAAGGACACNCACTCCATTACGCAGAGGCGTCAGGGTCGGGATCGAACCCAGACCTCCTGTGACCAGGCGAGTAGTTAACATCTCCTAGNCACCGTGATTATGATGAGAGAGAGAACACGCAAACTCCGTGAAATATACAGCAGCGGCGNCANGGTCGGGATCGAACCCAGACCTCCCGTACACCAGGCGAGGTAGTAACTTCGCCACNGTATGTTTGCCGAACTTCTTTCGCACCGCACGTAGCCAACCGTACTAATCGGAGGTGCGGGGGGGAGGACAACNACTAAACAAAACGTCAGTTCTGAATAAATGAGTTTTCAATCTTGATTTGAAAGTGCATAGCTCCAATGGCTCCCTAATATCGGAAGGAAGAGCGTTCCAGACGGTCGCAGAAGCGCGCGATGCAGTGACCGTCCTTGTTCGATGGTTACGTAACAATTAATGAGCGTACGATCCAATGACTGAAGGAAGATGTCACCACATCCGTCAACAACAACGTGGCCTTCAAGAGAAATTTGTATCGATTGTAAAACTCAAGGTTCACGTCGGCGATGCGTTCCTGAAATGTGCGATGACCAATGTGGAACCGACGTGAATCGAAGCGATTGAGAGGGTAGGAGTAGACGGTGGAGGCGAGGGTTGGGAGGCAACGGATAACGAGAGAGAGATCGAGAGAGAGAGGACAGGACGATAACGTCAGAGACGTGAGTGTGAGTGCGGGGGGGGGTCGAGGCGATGCTAATCGAAGTATTTGCGAAACGACTTAAAATACAAAGACGTAAATACAAAAAAATGATAATGATGATGAGATTTGTAACGCGAGAAAGCAGTTTTGGAGTGTACCCAGCGGACACCCCAAAAGCGAGAGAGATGAGACGGCCGGAGTAATGTCTAAACGACAAGAATCACCCCCCTCCGTGTATCGTTAGAAAATTAGAGGAGGCAGCCTAAGGCAGTGGTGAAGGACGATTGTTGTTGTTGTTGTTGGTGGTGTTGTTGTTGATGTTGTTTCGCGTGAACTGACCGCTTGCGAATTAAATCGGCAAGACACACGCTGCCCCGGCGAGAATGGCCAACGATTGGAGCCGGTCGCTCGGTTAGCAGATGGGGAAACACACAAACTCGACACGGCCATCACCACCACCACTACCATCACCACCACCACTACCACCACTACCACCAACACCGCCACCACTACCACCGTCACCATCACTACCACCGCCACCACCAACACCATTGTCACCACGCAGCGCGCTCGGACAGGCAACTCGCGAGTTGACACACACAACACCCACACACACACAACACCCACACACACACAACACACACAACACAACACACACACACACACAACACACACACACACACACACCACACACACACACAACANCCCCACACACAACACACACACAACACCCACCACACACACACACACACAACACACACACAACACACACACACACCACACACACACACAACACCACACACACAAACGTGAACACCACACACACACACACCACACACACAAACACCCACACACACACACACACACCACACACACACACCACCACAACACACACACACAACACACACACACACACACACACACACACACACACCCACCACACACAACACACACACAACACACACATAACACCCACCACACACAACACACACACAACACACACACAACACACACACACAACACACACACACACACACACACACACACACACACACACACACAACACACACAACACCCCCACACACAACACACACACTAAACACACACAACACTCACACAACACCCCACACACAACACACACACACACAACACACACAACACACACACAACACACACACACAACACCCCACACACAACACCCCACACACAACACACACACCACACACACACACCCACCACACACAACACCCACCACACACAACAACAAAAGTTTGGTCGTACATGTTACGTATTTCGTTTATACTGGTAGGGACCTCTTGGTTACACCAGCCCACAGGGGATTATTGTGTCCGTCCGTCCGTCGTACAGGGAGGGGCTGGGTGGGGAGGGAGGGGCTGGGTGGGGAGGGTGGGGAGGGGCTGGGTGGGGGTGGGGCTGGGTGGGGAGGGAGGGGAGGGTGGGGAGGGGCTGGGTGGGGAGGGTGGGAAGGGGCTGGGTGGGGAGGGTGGGAGGGGTTGGGTGGGGAGGGTGGGGCTGGGTGGGGGTGGGAGGGGTGGGTCTGGGTGGGGAGGGGCTGGTCACCCCGTGGTGCCCTTATAAAACTCAACGTTTAACCTACTCACGCCGGCTTGTGCCCGCCCTCACAGTCGGGCATATTTGCGGAATACACCACGCCGCCGTTGACCCTGCAGGCCATTGACCGAGCAACCCAACGTTCCTACCAGCTCCCTCCGCAGGAATGTGTTCCAAATTGTCTTATGGTTGTTATTGTTTCACTTGCATCCCACTGGGATTTTTGCACACAGCATTGATGTATGGTGCATTTTCTGGAAGACTTTGCTGTTTTTCCTGTATTTTTCTGTTTGCGCGTCGTCACTTTAAGACATTTCTTGGTCACGTTTTTGTTTGTTGCGGTTGCACCCGGTTCAAGAGCCGAATGGCTCACGGGGCTATACACCAAATACATGAAACTGAACTGAAATGAACTGAACTGGAGCCTGAGACGGGTGAGCATGGAGTCTACAGCACGGGTGGCCGAGGGGATCGGTGTTTGTCTGGGGGGGAGGGGCGGGGTTCCATGTCGCGCCTGGCGTTGTCTTTCCGTGGCAATTGTTAATCGACCACCGGTGGCACAGAGCTACGGCGCGGAGATTTTGATGATCGAAAACGCCTCTTGGCACCGTTGCCTCAATCAAAACGATGCCAGCTCCCACCGCACACACAACCACCCACATCGTCCTCCCACCCCCACGCTCATTAAAATACACGCAGATTACTCTTTCCGTTCGCCAACACACACACCGCGCACACAATAGCGGAGGGGTGAGGGGTTATGGGGGGGGGTAGGGAGGTGGGGGCTTTTAAAAATAAATGAATGTTAGATTTAAAATCCGCTGTTGTCCATAATCCTCAAAGCTGGGGGCCGGTGTTGGCTGGGTCACCGTATAATTGGATCAAAAGATTTATTTTGTGAGTTAGGGGGTGGGGGGTGTTGGGGGTTTTCTCGTCCATAATTTGTACACACACGCGCGCGCGCGCACGAAAAAATAAATCTGTGAATGACCTCGCAGACTTGCAGAATAAATCCCCGTGTGTGTACGCGCGTGTGTGTGTGCGTGTGTGTGTGTTTGTCTTCACGTGGCCTCAAGGTGCACTTGGCCTGGCACAAGCATCGTGGTGACGTCACCGCCACTTAGTGGCGAATGGCGGTTGTTGTTTGTCTGCGGTAGTGTAGCGGTTAGCGCGCTGCGCTATGAACCTGGCGACCCGGGTTCGATTCCCGCTCACGGCTAACACCAGTGACGATTATCTGAACCGGTCCTGGGCCTCCCCTAGGTTGACTCAGCCTTAAATGAGTACCTGGTGCGGTGTGTAAACATCGCCACTAGTGAGACAAAGGCGGTCGGGCGTGGTGCTGGCCACCCACCCCCTCGTGTACCGTTCCGGCCTTCATACTCGCTAACAGCACTTGCCCCTACAGTCTGTTCAGGCTATACGGGGGATCTTTATCTTTGTCTTTGTTTGTCTTTGTGGGGAGCGGTAGTGTAGTGGTCAGCGCGCTGCGCTATGAACCCGAGTTCAATTCCCGCTCACGGCCAACACCGGTGACGATTATCCGAACCGGTCCAAGGTCAACTCAGCCTCAAATGAGCACCTGGGGAGACAAAGGCGGCCGGGCGCGGTGTTCACCACCCAACCCCTCGTGTGTCGTGTTGGCGTTCAAAGATGTTACTCGCTCACAGCATTTGCCCCAACTACCTCGCCTGGTGTGCAGAAGGTCGTGGGCTCGATCCCGACCCTGACACCTGCTGTATATTTAGATTGCGTGTCTCTCTCTCTCCCGTGGTGAGATGTTAACTACCTCGCCTGGTATACAGGAGGTCGTGGGCTCGATCCCGACCGCGACGCCTGCTGCTGTATATTTGGAGTTTGCGTGTCTCTCTCTCTCATCATCATCTTGAACTTGATCATCACGGTGGCTAGGAGTTGTTACCTACCTCGCCTGGTATGCAGGAGGTCGTGGGCTCGATCCGACCGCGACGCCTGCTGCTGTATATTTGAAGTTTGCGGTGTCTCTCTCTCTCATCATCACGGTGGCTAGGAGATGTTAACTACCTCGCCTGGTATCAGGAGGTCGTGGGCTCGATCCCTACCTGACACCTGCTGTATATTTAGAGTTTGCGTCTCTCTCTCTCTTATCATCACGGTGGCTAGGAGATGTTAACTACCTCGCCTGGTATGCAGGAGGTCGTGGGTCGATCCCGACCGCGACGCCTGCTGCTGTATTTGAATTCGCGGTGTTCTCTCCCGTGGTCGCTTGGATTTCTACCCGGGTCCTCCGGTTTGCCCCTCCACGTTTAGTTTGACTCGACATCACGCATTTCCACGCCACGATAAGCCACTTCGTTGGGCTATCATTTTGTGGCCAGATCGTTTCTGAAGAAAAAAAAAAAAGCTATAATTTAATTTAATGAGTGTTTAGCGCGTAACCCGAACCTGGGATTTCAGCACAATCAGGGTTGTTCAAAACATCCCGCCTGCTCCCTAATGTATGTACCGCATGTAGAACTTCTTTCGCACCGTACGTGCAAATCGGAGATGCTGGTGGGGGGAAGGACAAGAAGCTGAACGCAAAAAAGCATTCGAAATAAATGGGTTTTCAATCTAGATTTAAAACGTGATTTCTCACAGCGCCTTTCTAAAATCTGGACCGTGCGATCAACTGAAGTCTGAAGGCTTCACATCTATCCCGGAATAACAACATTCATATTCCCGTGTGTGAATACTAATGTCCACATTTATTACGACATACATACATATATAAACACAAAGGCAGAGGCAAAGATTCCACACCACCTACCCCGCCTCCCCAATATAGTCTCGAACAAAGCGACGAGGCAAGTGCTGTTCCGACAGATTACGGTCGGAAACATTTCAGACGGAGATCTCGCTCGGTGTGGCCAGCCGCAAGAAAAAATACTAAAATAATAATAATGACACTCGGCATTCCACATCCAGTATACTCCGCGCCACGGCTTTGACTGCCACTACTTTTTTTTCTTCCAACAACCACCGCCACCGCCACCACCACCGCCACCACCACCACACCACCGCACCGCCACCACCACCACCACCACAACAGACACCGCCACCACCACCACCACAACAGCCGCCACCACCACCACAACAGCCGCCGCCACCGCCACCACCACCACAACAGCCACCGCCACCACCACCACCGCCACCACAACAGCCACCGCCGCCACCGCCGCCACCACCGCCGCCACCACCGCCACCACCACCACCGCCGCCACCACCACCACCACAACAGACACCGCCTCTGTTAAATAAGGGCAGACGATCTCCAGTCTCCCAAATTGGATTTCCTGGGCTCGTGGCCACAACTGGCATCTGCTGTGCGCTGTAATTGTCTGAAGGTTTATTTTTTATTTTTTTGAGACCCGCTTTTTTATGTCTGTAAGTAAACAGTTGTCAGATTTATGCAGTCCCCCCCCCAACCTCCCCCAGCCTCCACATCGGCGCACCTGTACCCACGACCCAGAGTAATTCGCACGGCAGCAAAGCCGTGTTAAATATAGCTGCGTTTGTGATGTGTGTCTTTTCTCGCTCTTTTTCTCTCGCTCGCGCGCGCGTCTCTCTCGTCGCTTTCGCTTCACACCGAGATATTGATGGGTATGACCGCCCTGATGATGTGCTTCGATGATGATGACAACGATGATGTGGAGTATACACGGAAAAAAACACCCTTTCCCCCATCGTACCTCACCCCCCACACCAGGGCCGGACTAAGCTAATGCGGGGCCTGTAGCATTTGTTGTTATAAAACACTAATTTGTTGACTTTCTTAGTAAAGTAATTGTATGTTTTCATTTGCTATACGGCCAGATAATACGACAAATCGCTCACCTTTAATACCCATTCGTTCGTAAAAAAAGTTTAAGGCGGTATAGTACTATAGTAACAGAGCAAGTGCAGAATCACTGGCACAAGCGTCGTGGTGGTGACGTCACCGCCACTTAGTGGCGAATGGCGGTTGTTGTTGTTGTTGGTAAGGCTATACGGGGGATCTTTGCATTCATGTGAGTGTGCCCGTTCCGACCTTCATAGGTGCTTGCGAACAGCACTTGCCCCTACGGTCAGTTAAGGCTATACGGGGGATCTTTGTCTTTGCCGTGTGTGAGTGTGTGGGGGAGCGGTAGTGTAGCGGTTAGCGCTACGCTGCGCTACAAACCGCTTGATCCGAGTTTGATTCCCGCTCACAGCCGACACAGGTGACGATTATCTGAACCGGTTATGGGCCTCCCCTAGGTTGACTCAGCCTCAAATGAGTGCCTGGTGCAGTGGTGTAGCAATCATCGCCACTGGGGAGACAAAGGCGGCCGGGCATGGTGCTGGCCACCCACTCCCTCGTGGTGCCGTGCCGGCCTTCATATGTGCTACTCGCTAACAGCACTTGCCCCTACAGTCTGTTAACGCTACACTGCTGTTACCACCCTTGTTGAATTTAATTTCAACGAAATAAATTACGTCGAAACGTCGTGCGACTCAAACACTACACTATACACTACACTACTCTATACACTACACTATACACTACACTATACACGACACTACTCTATACACTACACTATACACTACTATACACTACACTATACACTACAATACACTACACTATACACTACACTATACACTACTATACACTACACTATACACTACACTACTCTATACACTACACTATACACTACTATACACTACTACACAGTACACTACACACTACACTACACTATACACTACTATACACTACACACTACACTATACACTACTCTATGCACTACACTAGACACTACACTATACACTACACTATACACTACACTATACACTACTCTATACACTACACTATACACTACTATACACTACTATACACTACACTATACACTACTCTATGCACTACACTACACACTACACTATACACTACACTATACACTACACTATACACTACTCTATACACTACACTATACACTACTATACACTACACTATACACTAATCTATACACTACTCTATACACTACACTATACACTACTACACACTACACTATACACTACTCTATACACTACTCTATACACTACACTATACACTACACACTACACTATACACTNCACTATACACTACACTATTCTATACACTACACACTACACGCTTTTTGTGGAATATTTTGCTGTCTTTTCCTGGATTTTCTGTTTGCACTAGTCACATAGTCACTTTAAGATGTTTTTTGTTCATGTTTTTGTTTTTTGTTTGTTGCGGTTGCACCCGATTCAAGAGCCGAATGGCTCACAGGGCTATACCAATAATGAAACTGAGAAACATTACACTATACTGGTAACTAATTGGCGTTTTGTTTACGTGACAAATCCCTTACTAACTGGCTGTGTCGGGTGGTGGAGAGTTACGACACAACATTTATACTAACGCGATCTAATCCATNAAAAAACGTTTATCGTGAATAATATCTGTCGCAAAAGCCTCGCTACGTGTTGCAGCTCCCCATACCCTGACCCAGCATGGGCTCTGGGTAATAAAAGTATGAATAATGAACATCGATATGTTAACCAATTATCCGTGCTGTTAGGAATATCCCAACCTAGTAACTGCAAGCGAATAACAAAAACTAATGTCCTCATTTGCTCCTGGTGACCAACATTGTTTACGATTAATGATCATGGGTCTCCTTTGCCAGGACTAAAATATGACAATAGGTTTTCCCCCTTTTTTCTGGCAGCAAAACGGGTGTTAAGATATTCTTGGTTCTTTCGGTAAGTCACGTAGAAGGGAAATAATAAATAATNAAAATAAAACAAAAAAACTATCACGACGTTTCGACTGCAACACAAGCAATCATCATCAGGTGTGAAATCCACAGCAAGAAAATAATTTGAAATAATTTTCTTGCTGTGGATTTCACACCTGATGATGATTGCTGTGTTCAGTCGAAACGTCGTGTGAATTTTTATTGTTTTAATTTTATTATTGTATTATTTCCCTTCTACGTGACTTTACGAAAGAACCATGAATATGAATCCTGCAGTCACGAAAGCTTTAAATCAAAATTTAGTGTTAAGATGTTAAAACACCAAACTGAAACATTTTACAAGAAATCATGTTACTGCATTATCCACAATTCTTGTGGTCAGAATGCAAACAAAAAACACACTCTGATGAAAAAAAATCATTGTCCTTGAAACTGATTGGTCCACACCAGAGACAGCTTTCTTTTGAGCCTCGTCTCAAACCTCTGCCAGTGATTTGTCAACCGTGGGAGTACAAACTCAATCTGGCGAAATGGGATTTCGTGTTTGATTGAACGAACGAATGCGGGCGGTTGATTTGTGCTTGATATGAATTTAAACCCGATTTTTAGGCCTTAAATGCAATTCATGTGCAGCGTTTGTGAAATGCAATTAGCGCGGACGACGCAATCTACATCGAATGCATCATTACTATTAGTCGAATATAGATTTGTTTTGTTTTTACATTGGCAAATGCATAATTTAGCGCGTTTAATAACTTCATACGGCGACAACGAAACACGCGCCCTGCCGTAAGGCTCGTAAATTGCACAATTAGGTCGCTCTAAAATATCCTGGAGGCATTTCCTCATTAGCACTTAATCCGGGTCGCGTTTTTGGCGATGCCGTGGCGGCTACTTCTGCTTCACGAAGGGGTTAAGGGCACTCGGGAAGAGCGGGCGGGGGGAGGGGAGGGTGGTCCATCGGCTCCCCCCTCGCCCCCCTCGCCATCCAACCGCGTTCCCCCTCTCCATCAATAACGGGACCCTCATGCATTATTCAGCCGAGCGCCATTCATTTACGCGCGCGAGTGGCCGAGTGTGTGTCCGTGTGTGAGCGTGAGGGTTGATGGTGCTGGCCACCCACCCCTCCCTCGTGCAGCCCGTGCCGGCCTTCATAGCTGCTGCGCGCGAACAGCACTTGCCCCTACAGTCTGTCACAGGCTATACGGGGGATCTTTGTCTTTGTGAGGGTTGGTGCTGGCCACCCACCCACCCACTCCCTCGTGCAGTCCGTGCCGGCCTTCATGGCTGCTGCTCGCGAACAACACTTGCCCCTACAGTCTGTCACAAGCTATACGGGGATCTTTGTCTTTGTGAGGGTTGGTGCTGGCCACCCACCCACCACCCCTTCGTGCAGCCCGTGCCGGCCTACATAGCTGCTGCGCGCGAACAGCACTTGCCCCTACAGTCTGTCACAGGCTATACGGGGGATCTTTGTCTTTGTGAGGGTTGGTGGTGCTGGCCACCCACCCACCCACTCCCTCGTGCAGCCCGTGCCGGCCTTCATAGCTGCTGCTCGCGAACAGCACTTGCCCCTGCGGTCTGTCACAGGCTATACGGAGGATCTTTGTCTTTGTGAGGGGTGGGTGTGTATTGGTGTGTGGGTGTGAGAGTATTGGTGTGGGTTGTGTGAGTGTATTCGTATGAGTGGGTGTATGAGTATGAGTGGGTGTGTGTGTGAGTATGAGTGGGTGTGTGTGTGAGTGTATTCGTGTTGGTTGTGTATGAGTATGGATGGGTGCGTCAGTGTGGGTCAGTGTGGGTGTGTATGTGAGTGTATTAGAGTGGGTTGTGTGTGTGTGAGTATATGAGTATGGGTGGGTGTGAGCGCGCGTGTGTGTGCGCGTGTGTGAGTGAGCGTGTGTGTGTGAGAAAGAGCGCGCGTGTGTGTATGAGTATATGAGTAAGGGTGTGTGTGTGAGTGCGCGTGTGTGTGTATGAGTGTGTGTGTGAGTGCGCGTGTGTGTGTGAGTATATGAGTAAGGGTGTGTGTGTGAGTGCGCGTGTGTGTGTATGAGTGTGTGTGTGAGTGCGCGTGTGTGTGTGAGTATATGAGTATGGGTGGGTGAGTGCGCGTGTGTGAGTGTGAGAGAGAGAGTGCGCGTGTGTGTGTGAGTGTGCGTGTGTGTGAGTGCGCGTGTGTGTGAGTATATGAGTATGGGTGTGTGAGTGCGCATGTGTGAGTGTGAGAGAGAGAGGGCGCATGTGTGTGTATGAGTGTGCGTGTGTGAGTGCGCGTGTGTGTGTGAGTATATGAGTATGGGTGTGTGAGTGCGCGTGTGTGAGTGTGAGAGAGAGAGTGCGCGTGTGTGTGTATGAGTGTGCGTGTGTGTGTGAGTGCGCGTGTGTGTGTGAGTATATGAGTATGGGTGGGTGTGTGTGTGAGAGAGAGCGCGTGTGTGTGTATGAGTGTGCGTGTGTGAGTGCGCGTGTGTGTGTGTGAGTATATGAGTATGGGTGGGTGTGTGTGTGTGAGTGCGCGTGTGTGTGTATGAGTGTGTGTGTGAGTGCGCGTGTGTGTGTGAGTATATGAGTATGGGTGGGTGTGTGTGTGAGAGAGAGCGCGTGTGTGTGTGCGCGTGTGTGAGTGAGCGTGTGTGTGTGAGTGCGCGTGTGTGTGTGAGTATATGAGTATGGGTGTGTGTGTGTGAGTATATGAGTATGGGTGTGTGTGTGTGAGCGCGCGTGTGTGTGTGAGTATATGAGTATGGGTGGGTGTGAGCGCGCGTGTGTGAGTGAGCGTGTGTGTGTGAGTATATGAGTATGGGTGGGTGTGTGTGAGTATATGAGTATGGTGTGTGTGTGTGAGCGCGCGTGTGTGTGTGAGTATATGAGTATNGGGGGGGGGGGTGCACACGATTACAGAGAGGCTCCCTGCTTTCTCGCTCGCTCAATCACGCTCCCGTCTTTCCACCCAGCATCTGCATAATTGATTTAAGGTAGCAGCGTTCGTGTGCGCGTAAAAAATAAATAACAGAGAAATAGTCTGAGTGCACATACACACGGAGGGACCCACGCACACATACATACATAAATGTGTACACAAAGAACTCCCCCTCCCCCCCTCTCCGCATAGCCTTTGATAGACTGTTGGGGCAAGTGCTGTTAGCGAGCACCTATTAAGGGCGGCACGGCACACACCACGCCCGGCCGCCTTTGTCTCCCGAGGACTGATGTTTCACGCCAAGTGCAGATTAAAGGCCGAGTCGACCTAGGGAGACCCAGGACCGGTTCGAAATATTCGCCGCTGCTATTGTCCATGAGCTGGAATTGAACTCGGGGGCCAAAACTCCGCACGGATGGATTTAAGAAACCCTTTGCGTGATCACGTGGGCAGCGATCCGCCTATCCTGGCTATCACCACGCCCGGCCGCCTTTGTCTCCCTTGTGGCGATACTTACACATCGACACGATGTACTCAATTTGAGGCTGAGTCGATCTAGGCGAGACCCAGATCATTATCACCGGTGTTGGTGGCCGTGGGCTGGAATCGAACTAGGACAATCCAAAACTCCACACGGATGGATTCAACAAATCCTGCGCACTGCGCTGTTCATCTCCCGGTTCACGCGAGGTGCGCCACGTGGATTCATTCTTATTAAATCCTTTATATTAAGTTTACTTGCTTGCTTGCGTGCTTACGACCGTGCAAATCTTTCGGTCGTTTTTAACCCACTTCCCGTGATCTAATCGAGCTGACATTTTGCACAAAGACTCGTTGTGCGAGACAATTTCTTTTCGTGAATTTTTTTTCTCCAAATTTTTACACTTTTTAGGAAAAAATAAATTATATTAAATTACCAATTGCTTAATGGTGGCAGGCAATCATCTGACCCATAGGTGGCAGCCATCTCAAGCCAGAGGACGAGAGGACTCTAGCCGCCACGCATATAAAGGATTTAGAGTGAAAAACTTTGTTTTTACGGGTTATTTTTTTATTTTACACCCTGGCCGGGAGGCCCCGGAGTTGGTGGGTCACGGAGACTTGGTGGTGTAAAATAAAACATGAACCGCACCCCCCTCCTTTACCCAGCCGTCTTGGATGATGCAGCGACCGATTTGGACTAAAAACTCGGCACAAATTTCCGTGCGGGATCCTTGTCTCGGTGGAGGGGAGCTGCCGATGCCAACTGAGAGCGTGAATTAATCGATGAAGTTCTTCACCTTGATTTGCACCCCCCCCCCCCGCCTTGGTTCTCAATCGTTAAAACGAATTATAATCTTCACAGATACGTTGGGTTTGGATGAAGCGATGTAAGTCGTCACTTAATGTGCCCGTGCTCAATTTGTGTTTTCGATTACACTGGTCAACACACTTTTTCTGGCACAAGGTATTCCAACGGTTTTGATGTGATTGTGAGGTGCTGATTCTAAATCTGGCATCAGTTTTTGTCTATCACATCAGGTTTTTGAGATATCAAATATTGCATTTTCAATAAAATCTGCAGAAGAAAAGTATTAAATAAATGTGGATATCTACATAAATGATATTATAGACACACTATCCTAAAAATACAGCACCATATTTTAACACTAAAGCAGTCACTGACTCGCAACAACTTGCAATCATAAGTGACAGAGTTAATTTCGGGTAAAATCAATGAAAATAGGGTATGCCGATAGCATAAAAATGAGATGTGATAGAGCAAATCTGAGATCACATTTGGAATCGGCACACTGAAATTAGTCTAAAACAGCTGCAAAAGTCCAGGCCAGAAAAAAATGTTTTTTGTTGTTGACCAGTGTTATTTACCTTCTGAAAACAAAATCCTGCCACGTCTCGCACCCCCCACCCCCAGAACCAGAATAAAGTGCATCTCGCTCCCCCAGGGGGTGCAGTGTGCACCGCAGGTTACGAAGAAGAACCACTGCATTAGACCTCGTAAAATATTAGAATTTAAACAAACATTTCTTGTTTTACTCTGATCGCATTTCCAATTTCGCCGCCACACAGACCGCTCCACCCCCCACGCACCCACCCCACCGCTAGGAATGGAAGGGCCCCACCGGGCATTTGCCCTAGGGACTGCTCCTACGTGCAGGGCGGGCCTGCTGGAAGTGTAATCCGTTTACCGGAGGAGCATTACGTCCCCACCGCCTGTGACGGCGTCTCGTGTTCANCCCCCCCCTCGCCCCCCCGCCCCCCACCCCCCCCCGGTGTTTTTTGTGTTGCTGTGCTCCACAAATGCCCGAGACGTCAATGCGTGGATTATGTAATGCAGCGTGATTTGTAAAGGACTATTCTGCTAATGCATCCACTCACACACCCACGCACACACCCACACAAGACAAATATACCCCGTGTAGTCTTAACAGACTGTTGGGGCAAGTGTTGTTAGCGAGCACCTATGAAGGCCGGCACTGTAGCACACGAGGGGTGGGTGGCCAGCACCACGCCCGGTCGTCTTTGTCTCCCCAGTGGCGATGTTTACACATCGCACCAATAACTTATTTGAGGCTGAGTCGACCTAGGGGAGGCTGAGGATCAGTTCAGATAATCGTCACTGGGTGTTGGCCGTGTGAGCGGGAATCGAACTCGGGTTGCCGGTTTGTAGAGCAGCTACCGCTCACACACCCACTAACTCACACACACCTACTCACACACACAAACACCCACTAACTCACACACACCTACTCACACACACACACCTACTCACATACACACACACACCCACTAACTCACACACACCTACTCACACACACACACACCTACTCACACACACACCCCTACTNACACACACACACACACTAACTCACACACACCTACTCACACACACCCACTCACATACACCACCACTCACACATCCACCCACTCAGACACCCCTACTCACCCACACACACCCACTCACACATCCACTCACACACCCACACACACTCATCCACCCACTCACACTCCCACTCACACACCCACTCACCCGCCCACTCACCCACCCACATACTCACTCACCCACCCACTCACACACCCACCCACACATCCACCCAGTCACACACCCACCCACCCACAAACCCACACACCCACCCACTCACACAACCACACACCCACCCACCCACAAACCCACAACCCACCCACTCACACATTCACACACCCACCCACACATCCACCCACTCACCCACCCACCCACAAACCCACTCACCCACCCACTCACACACCCACCACCCACAAACCCAAACACCCACCCACCCACTCACACATCTACACATCCACCACTCACACACCCACCCACCCACAAACCCACTCACCCACCCACTCACACACCCACCCACCCACAAACCCACACACCCACCCACTCACACATCCACACATCCACCCACCCACTCACACACCCACCCACCCACAAACCCACACACCCACCCACTCACACATCCACACACCCACCCACCCACTCACACACACCCCAGACATCCACCCACTCACTCACCCACCCACCCGCAAACCCACTCAACCACACATCCACACACCCACCCACCCACACACCCACCCTCTCACCCACCCTCTCCTCTCCCCATCGCCCCATCCCTTAACAAAGCGCACCATCCCTCCTTATTTTTTGTTCTCTCCTCCTATTCACCACGCTAATGTTTGTAGATACATGTTTTCTACTCGCTTAATCGAATACGGGTGTCCTGTCAATTCCGCCGCCACATCGACAGACACACCGAACACGCCGGACGCATCACAAAAGGACACCCCGTCCTTCACGCCGCTAGCGCACGACGCTTTTTAACCCCCCCCCCCCAATTGTTTGGATGTCTCGGGGGCCCCCCACTTTGGTTTGTTTCTACGTTGACATTCTTTGTGTCAAGGACGTTGACGGCTGCCGTTGCGTGTGGGCGAGGGGGTCACGGTGCCGTGCTGGGAACCGGCTACGTTGCAATCGCGGGTTCAAATCCAACAATGGAATGTTAAAATTAATATTTTTTGAAACATACTCTTTGGTTCTTTCGGTAAAGTCACGTAGGTATTAAATACACACGACGTTTCGCTTGCAACACAAGCAATCATCATCAGGTGTGTTCACACTTTAGCTAAAACATTATTGCTGTAGTTTTCACACCTGATGATGATTGCTTGTGTTGCAATCGAAACGTGGTGATTTAATTGATTATGTTTTCTACCCACGTGACTTTACCGAAAGAAGCGGTCACGAAAACTTCAAATCTAGTAAAAAAAAAACATATTTGTATTTTTCTTCTTGGTTCTTTCGGTAAAGTCACGTAGAAGGGAAGTAATAAAAATAAAACATAATAAAATAATATAATAAAATAACACAATATAATAAAATTATTATAATATTTTATTACTTCCCTTCTACGTGACTTTACCGAAAGAACCGAGAAGATGAATCCCTGCAGTCACGAAAGCTTCAAATCGAAAAATATTTGTATTTTACCAATAGATTTTATTTTAAGAGATTCCAGACCCCGCTGAGTTGTGTAGCTCGTTTTTTTATCAGAAGCAACCTGGCTGTGACTACATGATGGATCGACGACAAAGTGGGCTCATCATCCTCAAGTGGGAATGTAAAGCAGCCCAACTACTCTGAACGCGTGATGCCCACTCCACGTGTGAAGTGGGGGAAACGTGAGGACCCCGAGACAAATCCACGCGACCACGGAGAGAGGGAGGCACACAGACTTCAAATATACAGCGGGCGTCAGTGTCGGGATCGAACCCACGACCTCCTGTAGACCAGGCGAGGTAGTTAACATCTAGCCACGGGGAGAGAGAGAGACACGCAGACTCCAAATAAACAGCAGGCGTCAGGGTCGGGATCGAACCCACGACCTCCTGTAGTCCAGGCGAGGTAGTTAACATCTCACCACGGGGAGAGAGAAAGACACGCAGACTCCAAATATACAGCAGCAGGCGTCAGGATCGGAATCGAACGCACGACCTCCTGTATACCAGACGAGGTAATTAACATCTCACCACCGTGATGATGATGATGATGATCAGAGATAAAGACACGCAGACTCCAAATATACAGCGGGCGTCAGAATCTGAATCGAACCCACGACCTCCTGTAGACCAGGCGAGGTAGTTAACATCTCACCACGGGAGAGAGAGACACGCAGACTCCAAATAAACAGCAGGCGTCAGGGTCGGATCGAACCCACGACCTCCTGTATACCAGGCGAGGTAGTTAACATCTCACCACGGGGAGAGTGACAGACACGCAGACTTCAAATATACAGCAGCAGGCGTCAGAATTGGGATCGAACCCACGACCTCCTGTAGACTAGGCGAGGTAGTTAACATCTCACCACGGGGAGAGTGACAGACACGCAGACTCCAAATATACAGCAGCAGGCGTCAGAATTGGGATCGAACCCACGACCTCCTGTGAACCAGGCGACGTAGTTAACATCTCACCACCGCGGTGCCCAAGACCTCCACATTAGATCCCTTCAAGCGCCGCTGCCTTTGTGTTTGGTTGTCGCTTTTGTTCGCTCCGATGCAATAAATGAAACGCGGGTGCCCGGGACCCCCGCGCCCCCCGCCCCCTGCCTCTGCCTCGCGGTCATCGGGGCAGTTGCACCGCCTGCACACTCCATCTCACGAATCGTCTTCTCGCGAATTCCTCGAGATCGTGCGGGCACAGTCACGCGCACAAAGTCGCAATGTCACCGCGGGGTGGGTGGGGGTAAGTGGGGGGGTTAGTGGGGGGATGTGTGGGGGGTGTGTGGGGTGTGGGTGGGGTGTGTGGGGTGGGGGTGGAAGCTTTGATCAGCTGCTCACCACCCGTCGAGACGGAGCCCACCCACACCCCACCCACACCCCACCCACAGCACGTGGTTGTTGAGGCAAATTCTATCGAAGAGGATTTATTCAGCTCAACATCGTGCCACCTCCCCCCCTCCACTCATCATCCATGATTCAACAACAGCTATTCCCCAACGTGATGAACCAGATTCTGGGTTCCCCCCCCCATCATCTCACCCCCTCCCCCCCCCCCCCATATTTTTAAATCGTTTTAATTTACTCCAAATTAGCGCGGTCATCATCACCATCATCATCGAAGCGGAACTGTACGTGAGCGAGAGTGCGTGTGGTGGGGGAGCGGTGGGGGAGCGGTGAGGGAGCGGTGGGAGCGGTGGGGAGCGGTGAGGGAGCGGTGGGGAGCGGTGGGGAGAGGTGGGGGAGCGGTGGGGGAGCGGTGAGGGAGCGGTGGGGAGCGGTGGGGAGAGGTGGGGGAGCGGTGAGGGAGCGGTGGGGAGCGGTGGGGGAGCGGTGGGGAGCGGTGAGGGAGCAGTGGGGGAGCGGTGGGGAGCGGTCAGGGAGCGGTGGGGAGCGGTGGGGGAGCGGTGGTGTAGTGGTCAGCGCGCTGCGCTACGAACCCGGCCACGCGAGTTCTAACCCCGCTCACGGCCACCAACGCCAGAGTAGATTATGTGAACTGGTCCTGGGGTCTTCCCTAGGTCGACTCAGCCTCAAATGAAGACCTGGTGCGGTGTTTATTTTTTTTAATCGCCACTGGAGAGACAAAGGCGGTCGGGAGTGGGGTTGGCCACCCACTGCCTGGAGTTTACCGTGCCGGCCTTGATAGGTTGCTGCTGCTACTCGCCACAACTAACAATCACTTGCCCCAGCAGGCTGCAAGAACAGCTATACGGGGGAATATTTGTCTTTTGCGAGAGATTTTTCTTTTTAGACGACATAAAATAAACACGAGAAACACATGGGTGGTGGGGGGTTGAAATGGGGGAATAATTGAGCAGAAACAAACATTTTCAACATCGAGTTGTTTTCACACAAGAACAACAACTTGACTTGCTGTTCTTGTTAAGGTCATTATTATTATTCGATTTAAAGCTTTCGTGACTGCAGGGATTCATCTTCTTGGTTCTTTCGGTAAAGTCACGTAGAAGGGAAATAATAAAATAATAAAAAATTAAGCTGTATAGCTCATCGCATTCCTCCAGGATACATTACTATTCTGATAATAAATAACACCATCACCTCGGCCACATCACCATCATAGTCGATCTCCCGTCGTGTGTAGTAGTTATTGCACTTTTTATAACAGTAATTATAATTTACAATTGTAAAGTGGCGCATTTCATCCGTAAATCCCAGCAATGCGCCACCACCGTTTATGAAAAGCCAGGAAATAAACAGAACCTGCTGGGCACACGGCCAGGACTAGGTGTAGGGTAAAGACCGATTTGCCCAACCACTCACCCACCCACTCACTCACCCACTCACTCACCCACCCATTTACCTACCCAACCACTCACCCATTCATTCACCCACCCATTCACCCACCCACCCACCCACTCACCCACTCACTCACCCATTCACCCACCCACTCACCCACTCACCCACCCACCCACTCACCCCCTCACTCATCCGCTCACTCAGAACCAGGTTAAATGGCCAGAACTACGCCAGGGTTAAATGCCGATTTAAAGAGGTGAGTTCTCAAGAGGGGACCTAAATCACTCCAGCGATTCTGATTGTCTGATTAGCAAAGGCACTAAGCGTTGTTCCGTCGACTTGAAGCTGCACAGTGGCAACAGCCCGCTCACTCACCCCACTCACTCACTCATTCACCACTCACTCACTCACTCACCCACTCACTCATTCATCCACTCACTCACCCCACCCATCCACTCACTCACCCACCCACTCATTCACTCATCCGCTCACCCACTCACTCACCCACCCACCACCACTCACTCATTCACTCACTCACTCACCCACTCACTCACCCACTCACTCACTCATCCACCCACTCATTCACCCACTCACTCATTCACCCACTCACTCATTCACCCACTCACCCACCCACTCACTCACTCACCCATTCATTCACCCACTCACTCATTCACCCACTCACTCACTCATTCACCCACTCACTCACCCGCCCACTCATTCACTCATCCGCTCACCCACTCACTCTCACCCACAACACAGACTTATACAGCTCCCACGACTCTGATTGTCTTATTAACGAAGCCACGAGGCGTTGTTCCACAGCCTGCCAGCTGCGCAGCGGCAACAGCCGCATCACTCCAGGCACGGAGCCTTGCACTCGGAGCACTTAGAAGGGGGCGATTCGAAGATCTCAGGGATTTCTTTGCAGAGTCAATTGCGGATCACATCGCTGCAAATATCGCGGGACTGACCCATTGATGGCTCTGGCAGCAGGTCAGCGGGCGGGATCTGTTTCTTCTAGATTTGAAGCTTTCGTGACTGCAAGGATTCATATTCTTAGGTTTTTTCGGTAAAGTCACGTAGATAAAATGTAAAATAAAATTACTTGATACAGCTATCGTGCTGTGACGGTTCCACCTGAAGACGGAAGCTTGTGTTGCCTCCGAAACGTCGTGATTTTTATTTTATTTTTATTTTACTTTTATTAATTTAAATTTTTTACCTACGTGACTTTACCGAAAAAACCTAAGAATACGGAAGCTTGTGTTGCCTCCGAAACGTCGTGATTTTTATTTTATTTTTATTTTACTTTTTTAATTTAAATTTTTTACCTACGTGACTTTACCGAAAAAACCTAAGAATACGGAAGCTTGTGTTGCCTGAAACGTCGTGATTTTTATTTTATTTTTATTTTACTTTATTAATTTAAATTTTTTACCTACGTGACTTTACCGAAAAAACCTAAGAATAGGGATCTGTTTCATCTCTTCGTTTAGAGGAGCTCTTGGCACGCAATCCAGCCACACGCCAGAGGAGGAAGAAAAAGACCTCAACACTCACCGCTGATGGGGGTGGCATGGCCTGGCGGTATCGCTTGTTGCAGATGTTCGCGGTTCAAATCAAGCGGCCACCCTGGTCAATGCTGCGGTGTGATAAGCATAATAACGATAGCGGCGCCACGGTGGCTAGAAGATGTTAACTACCTCGCCTGGTATACAGGAGGTCGTTGATTCGATGTCAACTCTGATGCGTGTATATTTAGAGTTTGCATGTCTCTCTCTCTCTCTCTCCGTGGTTGTTCCCTCCACATATTAGAATCAACATCGCACGTTCAGAGTATTTGGCTGCTGTACATTTCCACGTGATTAGCCCACTTTGTTGACCTATTATTATTCGGGATGGCCTGAGTCGCTTCGGNAAAAAAAGATACACAGCTCAGTGGGGCCTTACCTGGTAAAATAAATAAAAATAAAGTCACGTAGAAGGGAAATAATAAAATAATAAAAATAAAACATAATAAAATAATTCTCACGACGTTTCGGCCACAACGCAAGCAGCCGTCCTCAGGTGAAGAACAGGTCTGAAAGACAGCGTCTGAATGGCTGCTTGCGTTGTAGCCGAAACGTCGTGAGAATTATTTTATTATGTTTTATTTTTATTATTTTATTATTTCCCTTCTACGTGACTTTACCGAAAGAACCAAGAAGATGAATCCCTGCAGTCACGAAAGCTTTAAATCGAACTAAAAATTATTTTTTATTAATTTAAAAAACTGTTTTGTTTATAGACGCGTATGAGTGAATTCAAACCGCATGAAGCGAATTTTGGTTAGACATCGTTTAGCCTAAATCGCACAAACTGAACCGGCGTACAGCGAGGAAGAACTGTACAACACTGTGCTCTGTGAGATTTGTAAATGTTAAATAAAATAGTTTATAATATTAATACTACGTCTACCCGCCTTCTGATTTAAAAAAAAACCCAGTGGCGTCATTGGCAAGAGTCGGCCATCGTGTTGCGCTGCGTCGCGATCCAAATTTTGTCTCCAAATGTGAAACTACAGTGGCAACACGTCTCAATTGGGATCATACACAGCAGCAGCAGCAGTAGTAATCATGACCATCACCCCTACTGGCAGACTAATGCCCCAGGGTCGTTCGTGCAAATTAGATTCGCTCCGGGTCTCTTTGGTGTTCTCACCCGGTTCAACAAACTACACTTAAACACTTGAAAAAAAAAAACCCACAACTCTCAAACTTAAGTGGATAACAACGTGAAGCCATCACGAGCGTGCAGTGATGGTCTCGCCTCTCGGCGGACACGTGGCATGTATTCTGCACAGGCTCTCTCGTGGTTCTGTACGTGCTTGGAAGTTCTTTTGCACCGCACGCGGCGAGCTCAAAGAACCCCCGCGTTTATTCGTGCGATGGTTGTATTGAAGCGGACACTAATGCAGTTACACCATTGGAACTCATTTGCCAGTAAAACATATGATAATTGGTTTTTTACCCTTCTATCTGGCAACAAAACTGACACCTTTTTTACAAGGAGTCATGTTTGCATAGACCACAATGCCAGATAGAAGGGTAAAAAAACAATTATCATATTTTTTACTGGCAAATGAGGTTCCAATGGTGTAAATGCTTTACCCCGAGCTCTCATACTCTGATGGTGCTTTGTCTTTGAGTTGTGCGCCTTTTGGCGTCATCTGGTCCAACCCATGTGAGACTAGGCTCTAAAAAAAGCTGTCTCGGGTGTGGACCAATCAACTTCAAGGACGGTGCATACAGTGTTATGTTTTTTGTTTGCATTATGACTGCAGGTATTGTGGTCTATGCAAACATGACTCATTGTAAAAACAAGGTGTCAGTTTTGTTGCCAGATAGAAGGGTAAAATTTTTTAATAACTAATGCAGTTATTCAGATACTAAAAATGTCTGTTGTCGTTGTTGTTGTTGTCTTACATGTTTTTCCATGCGCAGTTTGAATCTGAACGTCCGAAAAAAAAAATGACAAATAATTTTTATCGCCTTGTCGGGGAATTATTTTACGTTCATCATCATGACCACCACTACTCCACCACCACCACCACCACGCACGCGCTCGCAGCCATGCGAGACGTGACGGGACACTTTGAAGGCTGTGACCGCTTTCACAGCCACCCGCCGCTTAACGAGCTTCAAGGAGGAATCCGTTAAAATGTTAATTACGTTCCAATTTGTTTCCAGAGCCACGGAAGCGAGGGCCCGTCACTCCGCAATTACCTCATCGCTCGCCTGCCAGAAGAACCGGTGAGTGAGCGAGCGAGGGAGCGGGTGAGGGAGGGAGGGAGGTTCTTCGTGGCACGCCATTAGCGTCACGGTAAATTTGAGAGACGAACATTCCCCCCCACAACCCCCGACCCACCCACCCGCCTTTCTAGATTTTATTTTATTTTCCCCGAGAAAATTAATCCAGAAGATTGAACAGCCGTCCCACACACACACACAGCGCCATCCCACACACACACACCACCCCCATCACCCACCCCATCACACCACCCCATCACACCACCCCATCCCCCACCCCCATCACACCATCCCATCACACCACTCCCATCACACCACCCCCATCACACCACCCCCATCCCCCACCCCATCACACCACCCATCCCACCACCCCACCCCCCCACCCCCATCACACCACCCCATCACACCACTCCCATCACACCACCCCATNCCCCACCCCATCACACCACCCCATCCCACCACCCCCACCCCCCACCCCATCACACCACCCCATCACACCACTCCCATCACACCACCCCATCCCCCACCCCCATCCCACCACCCATCCCACCACCCCANCCCCCCACCCCATCACACCACCCCATCACACCACTCCCATCACACCACCCATCCACCACCCCACCCCCCACCCCATCACACCACCCCATCACACCACCCCATCACACCACCCCATCACACCACCCCATCACACCACCATCCCCACCCCATCACCACCCCATCACACCACCCCATCACACCACCCCATCACACCACCCCATCACACCACCCCATCACACCACCCCATCCCCCACCCCATCACACCACCCCATCACACCACCCCACCACCACCCCCATCACACCACCCCATCACACCACCCCATCACACCACCCCATCCCCCACCCCCATCACACCACCCCCATCACACCACCCCCATCACACCACCCATCACCCCACCCCCATCACACCACCCCATCACACCACCCCCATCACACCACCCCCATCCACCACCCCCATCACACCACCCCCATCATACCACCCCCATCACACCACCCCATCACACCACCCCATCACACCACTCCCATCCCCCACCCCCATCACACCACCCCCATCACACCACCCCCATCACACCACCCCCATCACACCACTCCCATCACACCACCCCATCACACCANCCCCATCACACCACCCCCATCACACCACCCCATCACACCACCCCATCACACCACCCCTACACCACCCCCATCACACCACTCCCATCCCACCACCCCAGTGGCGGCTCCTGCAAAATCTCTCAGGGGGGCAAATGTCTGGATGATTGATAAGGATAAGGTCCACCATGCAATGGATAAATTAACAGCTTAAGCATGTAAAGGCAACTTCACTTCTTTAATATTAATGAAAAATAAAGTGACTCTTACAATACATCTTGTTTGTTTCTATACTCACTATTAAAACAAACCACTCAAGTTTATTTTATTAAAGATTCCACTAGATTTTGATTTAAAACTTTCGTGACTGCAGGGATTCATCTTCTTGGTTCTTTCGGTAAAGTCACGTAGAAGGGAAGTAATAAAATAATAAAAATAAAACATAATAAAATAATTCTCACGACGTTTCGGCCACAACGCAAGCAGCCGTCCTCAGGTGAAAACCAGGTCCGTCGAGGCGACAGAGTCTGAATGAAACAGCACACGAGCTTGGAGCATATATATAAGCTGGGCGCCTTGACAAAGGAATTTGCATATCAAGAGGAATTTAGCATATTTATGGGAAATGCAGGAATGTGATTAGTACTGCATATGCATGTGCATTATGCAGGATTAACAGCATCAAAGGGAGCTGCAGTTGCTGCTGCTGCAGTTGCTGCTGCTGCTGCAGTTTCTGCTGCTGCTGCAGTTGCTGCTGCAGTTGCTGCTGCTGCTGCTGCAGTTGCTGCTGCTGCTGCAGTTGCTGCCTTATCCATTTTAATATAACACTATGTATTATTCTACCCACCCTAATGTGTATCACACTGCTATATATTTACTATACAATTACGACACCATACATTACTCTGCACACTGCACCATGCCAGTAAGTGGAACGTTGTGGCCGAAACGTCGTGAGAATAATTGTGGCCGAAACGTCGTGAGAATAATTTTATGATGTTTTATTTTTATTATTTATTACTTCCCTTCTACGTGACTTTACCGAAAGAACCAAGAAGAAGATTCCACTAGGTGGCGATAAATTATATTGTTGGATGAAACGTGCTTACGTATGATGACGTAAGCACGTATGATGACGTAAGCACGTTAGGGCTTGCCCTCCCGGAAGCCATAGAGAATGCATTGGAGCGCCCCCGTTCGNAAAAAAACATCTTTGAATGTAAGTCTATGGGGCCACTCGGGGCGATTCTCAGCTGGAGTGAAATCGCCCAAAAAGAGGCGGTACTCCACAGAACGTGACATGACGCTGATTGGACTATATCCAGAGGCACAGTGACGGCTAGCGTGACTCTGTGGTTCAATGACATTGGTGGTGTGTCGCCCAATCGCCCTAATGAAGAAACCGCCCCTGCACCACCCCCATCACAGCACCCTCATCCCACCACCCCCATCCTCTCACCCCCATCACACCACTCCCATCACACCGCCCCCATCCCACCACCCCCATCACACCACCCCCATCACACTCGTCTTACGCCTCGGGGCGGCCGAGGATTCGATTCGTCCGCAACGTTTCGTAGATCAGCGCCCGAGGTCCAATTCAGAATTGTGAATCTTTATTCAGCGGTGTCTCTGCGAATACGCGAATAACGAGCTGGGCACAGCGTGTCTCTGACTGCGGCGACGTTGTCGGGGATGACGCCCCGGGTGTCAGGGTGTCCACTCCACGTTCCCACACCTCCTCGCCTCGCCCGTGAACCCCGGCGCCTGCCCGCAGAGCCTGACCCCCTTTAAACGCATTTATTTATTTATTCATTGAAGGGGAGGGAGCGATTTATTTATTAATTTGTTCGGTTTTTATCGACCTCGTGCAGAATGGCGCTGGCTGGCGTGGCGGGGAGCGGCGAAGCGTCCACTCGGAGGCGGGAGACGTCATCATTGTCAGAGTGGGGGGGGGGGGTGCGGGGGGGGGTGCGGGGGGGGTGCGGGGGGGTGCGGGGGGGGGTGCGGGGGGGTGCNGGGGGGGGTGCGGGGGGGTGCGGGGGGGGTGCGGGGGGGGTGCGGGGGGTGCGGGGGGGTGCGGGGGGGGGGTGCGGGGGGGGTGCGGGGGGGGTGCGGGGGGGTGCGGGGGGGGGGTGCGGGGGGGGTGCGGGGGGTATGGGGGGTGAATGGGGGGGCGAGGGGGAGGGGTGGGGGTTTGGGGTGAATGGGGGGGGCGAGGGGTATGGGGGTGAATGGGGGGGGCGAGGGGAGGGGGGGGGGGTATGGGGGTGAATGGGGGGCGAGGGGTATGGGGGTGAATGGGGGGGGGCGAGGGGAGGGGCGGGGGTTTGGGGTGAATGGGGGGGCGAGGGGGAGGGCGGGGGTTTGGGGGTGAATGGGGGGGCGAGGGGAGGGGCGGGGGGGTATGGGGGGCGAGGGGGAGGGGCGGGGGTATGGGGGTTAATGGGGGGGCGAGGGGGGGGGCGGGGGTATGGGGTGAATGGGGGGGGCGAGGGAGGGGCGGGCGGGTATGGGGGGTGAATGGGGGGGCGAGGGGGGGTAGAACCAAGATGCTGCCACTGCCGCTGTACAGCTCGATCCCCACGCCCCTGACGAAGAGCTTTGTAGCTCATCGGATTCCTCCAGGATGAATCCGTTTTCTGAGTGTGTTCGCGGCCGTGTCGCCGCGTGTTGATCGGCATGATGTCCAGCGTTTCGCACCATGCCCTCTCGGCTTCCTATCTCTAACACCGNCCCCCTATCTCTAACACTGCCTCCTATCTCTAACACCGCCCCCCTATCTCTAACACCGCCCCCTATCTCTAACACTGACTTCTATCTCTAACACCGCCCCCCTATCTCTAACACCGCCCCCTATCTCTAACACCGCCCCCCTATCTCTAACACTGCCCCCTATCTCTAACACCGCCCCCCATCTCTAACACCGCCCCCTATCTCTAACACCGCCCCCTATCTCTAACACCGCCCCCCAATCTCTAACACCGCCCCCCATCTCTAACACCGCCCCCCAATCTCTAACACCGCCCCCCATCTCTAACACTGCCCCCCATCTCTAACACCGCCCCCCTATCTCTAACACTGCCCCCTATCTCTAACACCGCCCCCCATCTCTAACACCGCCCCCTATCTCTAACACCGCCCCCTATCTCTAACACCGCCCCCCTATCTCTAACACCGCCCCCTATCTCTAACACCGCCCCCTATCTCTAACACCGCCCCCTATCTCTAACACCGCCCCCCTATCTCTAACACCGCCCCCCTATCTCTAACACCGCCCCCTATCTCTAACACCGCCCCCCATCTCTAACACCGCCCCCTATCTCTAACACCGCCCCCTATCTCTAACACCGCCCCCTATCTCTAACACCGCCCCCCTATCTCTAACACCGCCCCCCTATCTCTAACACCGCCCCCCTATCTCTAACACCGCCCCCTATCTCTAACACCGCCCCCTATCTCTAACACCACCCCCTATCTCTAACACCACCCCCCATCTCTAACACTGACTCATATCTCTAACACCGCCCCTATCTCTAACACGACTCATATCTCTAACACCGCCCCCCTATCTCTAACACCGCCCCCCTATCTCTAACACCGCCCCCTATCTCTAACACCGCCCCCTATCTCTAACACTGACTCATATCTCTAACACCGCCCCCTATCTCTAACACCGCCCCCTATCTCTAACACCGCCCCCTATCTCTAACACCGCCCCCCTATCTCTAACACCGCCCCCCTATCTCTAACACCGCCCCCCTATCTCTAACGCTGACTTCTATCTCTAACGCCGCGGCAGCTTCTTCAGGAACACGATTTGCGTTCGGACGTCGCGCCGGACAACGCACGGTGGGACCTGACAGCAGCAGCAGGAGCAGGAAGAGGAGCTGAGTGGTGCCGGTGGTGATGGGGGGGATGTGTGGGAGCTGTGAGTGCCGACCCTTACAGACACACCCGATATTCACTAATTTACTTGGCTTAGAGACACACACAGCGTGGCACGCGAGCACGTGGGCACACAAAGCAGACGGACGGAAAGACAGGCGGAGAGACAGGCGTACGGCACAAAGACAAAGATCCCCGTGTAGCCTTAACAGATTGTAGGGCAAGTGCTGTTAACGAGCACCTATGAAGGCCGCAACGGTACACGAGGGGTGGGTGGCCAGCACCACGCCCGACCGCCTTTGTCTCCCTAGTGGTGATGTTTACACACCGCACCAGGTACTCATTTGAGGCTGAGTCAACCTAGGGGAGGCCCAGGACCGGTTCAGATAATCGTCACTGGTGTTGGCCGTGAGCGGGAATCGAACTCGGGTCGCCGGGTTCATTGCGCACTGCGCTAACCGCTCACCCACCGCTCCCCACGTGGCTATACCTACCCATGTGAAAAAAATACACACATTCACAGAAGCGTAAGATGCACCTGCACAGACAGGCAGTCCACCCACTCATATACCAAAAACCCGCAGATTAACTCGGGCGGTCGCTAGATGGAAACTCGAATGTTTGCAACAAAGCCTTGCACGTCGGTTGGCTACGTCAAGTACGGTGCGACACGTGAGCGGTGGTGCAACGGTTAGCGCGCTGTGCATAACCCGGCGGCCAGAGTTCGATTCCCGCTCACGGCAACAAGTGAACCGGTCCTGGGCCTCCCCTAGGTCGACTCGGCCTCAATGAGTACCTGGTGCGGTGTGTAAACATCGCCACTGGGGAGACAAAGGCGACCGGGCGTGGTGCTGGCCACCCACCCCTCGTGTGCCTTCATAGGTGCTCGCTAACAGCACTTGCCCCAACAGTCTGTTAAGCTATATGGGGGATCTTTGTTTTTGTGTGAGGTTAAAGTGGGGAGCGGCGGTGTAGTGGTATTTGCGCTGCGCTGTGAACACATCAGCCCGAGTTCGATTCCCGCCACGGCCACCAACCAACCCAGTGACGATTATCTGAACCGCTCATGGACCTCTCCTAGGTCGACTCAGCCTCAAATGAGTCATCGGTGCGATGTGTAAACACGCCACTGGGGAGACAAAGGCGGCCGTGGTGGTGGTGGGTGCGGGTGCGGTTGTGGTGTGTGGGTGGGTGGTGCTGGCTTCGAAACCTCGAATGTTTGCCACACAACGCAGCTTGCAAGCCGCGATGAGCGTGTTTGGACCACCGTTGCGATGCAGCCAAAGTTCAAGGTGGAGCTGCACGCATCGGGTCCCGTCCCGGGACCCCACATCGCTCCGTGCGGCATCGCCCCGGCCCCGACACCTCCGCCGTGATGATCATTTACACACCCGTCGCGCCCTCGCCGTTGAAGGACATCCATTTATCTTTGCATCTCTCTCCATCTCTCACCGTTATTCTTGCCCTCCACCAATCAGATCGTGGGAGGTTGGTGGCAGTTTGGGGTGGGGGGTGGAGGAGTGGGTGGGGATGGCATCCATTCATCCAGCAGTGGACTGAACCGTGGCTGAGCGTTACGATGATGTTGGTAGTGCGGTGTGTAGTAAACATCGCCGCTGGGGAGACAAAGGCGGTCGGGCGTGGTGCTGGCCACCCACCCCCATCGTGTGCCACTGCGCCGTCCTTCACAGCAGGTGCTACTCGCTAACAGCACTTGCCCCAACAGTCTGCTACAGGCTACACGGGGGATCTTTGTCTTTTTTTTGTTGGCGTTCGGTGGCAGAGCGGCCGAGGGAAGCGAAGCTCGCGGCGTTGATTTTGTGTTTTCTTGGGGAGCAACGCGGGATATTTTTAGCGAGGAGATGGGGAGGAGGTCGGAGGGGGGGGGGGCTACGGGGGGTGGGGGCGGGGCTGGGGGGGTGGACTAACAAATTCGTGAGCCCTTGCGGCGTCCTTCCCCACCGAGCCGAGGGTCGAACCTCGTCCCACCGCCAGCCGCGCTCGTGACCACGCGCAGGTCCCACCAGAATAACCCCTCGCTTTCATTATACAGCAGCAGCACCACCACCACAACCACCACCACTACTACTACCGCCAACTACCCTCCAGCCTCCACGTGCCCCCACAATGTCAGCGGCGCGCTGTGGCTGTTAGCAAGCAGCACACGCAACGAATTTGCCAGAGCGGGGAAGGTGCCGCGGTTCGAATCCATGTCCCGGAGGGCGCGGATGTTCGATCAGGCTTTACAGACTGTGGAACAACGATTTGCGTGTTCGGTAATCAGACAATCAGGGAGGGGTTAGAGCTGTTAAAGTCTGTCTAGTGGGTTTGGTGGTGGGTGGGTGCGTGAGTGGATGAATGGATGAGTGAGTGGGTGAGTGGGTGAGTGAGTGGGTGAGTGGGTGAGTGAGTAAGTGAGTGGTTGAGTGGGTGAGTGAGTGGTTGAGTGGGTGAGTGGGTGAGTGTGGGTGAGTGGGTGAGTGGTTGAGTGGGTGAGTGAGTGAGTGGTTGAGTGGGTGAGTGGGTGAGTGACTGGGTGAGTGACTGGGTGAGTGACTGGGTGAGTGAGTGAGTGAGTGGAAGAGTGGGTTAATGAGTGGGTGAGTGAGTGGGTTAGTGAGTGAGTGGGTGGTTGAGTAAGTGAGTGGCTGAGTAGGTGATTGAGTGGGTGAGTGAGTGGGTTAGTGAGTGGGTGGGTGAGTGAGTGAGTGAGTGGATGAGTTGGTGAGTGATTGAGTGGGTGAGTGGGTTAGTGAGTGAGTGGGGGAGTGAGTAAGTGAGTGGCTGAGTAGGTGAATGAGTGGGTGAGTGAGTGAGTGGATGAGTTGGTGAGTGATTGAGTGGGTGAGTGGATTAGTGAGTGAGTGGGGGAGTGAGTAAGTGAGTGGCTGAGTGGGTGATGAGTGGGTGAGTGAGTGGGTTAGTGAGTGGCTGGGTAGGTGAATGAGTGGGTGAGTGAGTGGGTTAGTGAGTGGCTGGGTGGTGAGTGAGTGGGTGAGTGAGTGAGTGGATGAGTGAGTGATTGAGTGGGTGAGTGGGTGAGTGAGTAAGTGAGTGGCTGAGTGGGTGATGAGTGGGTGAGTGAGTGATCAGGCCCTTGCCTGCACTGTGCAGCTCCAGAATGTGGAACAACGCGTTGTGACCTTTGCTACCTGGCCACGAATGACCGCTTCCCTATGCCACTATCTTCTAAACACACACACGCAAAAAAGACAAAGATCCCCCGTGTAGCCTTAACCGACTGTTGGGGCAAGTGCTGTTAGCGAGCAACTTAAATATACACGCGAGCACAAATACAGATTAAAATACTCTCAATCTCGGAGGAAGAATAATCAGATCATTAAATTCTGAATAACCCAATATTATAGTAACGTATGTTGATAATAACAATAAGTGTGTTCTGCCGTTCATCAACAGCATTCATTACGTTTACGCGCAGAGGGCTAACCCCCCCCCCACTTCCGATTAATAATCCTCGCCCATTAATTAGAGAGGGGGGAGGGGGTCGTGGAGCGTGAGGAGGAGGAAACAATCGGTAACATTAATAAATAATTAAGCAATTACCTTGATAAACACCGCCCGGAGTGCCGCCAACGCGGACGAAGCAACAAACAGGAGCGGCTGTGGCTCAGCCTGAGCTCAAATGCGGCTCTGTCTGATCCCAAATGCGGCTCAGTCTGAGCTCAAATGCGGCTCTGTCTGAGCTCAAATGCGGTTCAGTCTGATCCAAATGCGGCTCTTTCTGAGCTCAAATGCGGCTCTGTCTGACCCCAAATGCGGCTCTTTCTGACCCTAAATGCGACTCTCTCTGACCCCAAATGCGGCTCTCTTTGACCCCAAATGCGGCTCTTTCTGAGCTCAAATGCGGCTCTGTCTGACCCCAAATGCGGCTCTTCTGACCCTAAATGCGACTCTCTCTGACCCCAAATGCGGCTCTCTTTGACCCCAAATGCGGTTCTTTCTGAGCTCAAATGCGGCTCTGTCTGACCCCAAATGCGGCTCTGTCTGACCCCAAATGCGACTCTGTCTGACCCCAAATGCGACTCTCTTTGACCCCAAATGCGGCTCTGTCTGACCCCAAATGCGGCTCTGTCTGACCCAAATGCGGCTCTGTCTGACCCCAAATGCGACTCTGTCTGACCCCAAATGCGACTCTGTCTGACCCCAAATGCGACTCTGTCTGACCCAAATGCGACTCTGTCTGACCCCAAATGCGGCTCTGTCTGACCCCAAATGCGACTCTGTCTGACCCCAAATGCGACTCTCTTTGACCCCAAATGCGGCTCTGTCTGACCCCAAATGCGACTCTGTCTGACCCCAAATGCGACTCTCTTTGACCCCAAATGCGGCTCTGTCTGACCCCAAATGTGGCTCTTTCTGAGCCCAAATGCGACTTGTCTGATCCCAAATGCGCTCGCTCTGACCCAAATGCGGTTCTGTCTGACCCAAATGCGGCTCTGTCTGAACCCAAATGCGGCTCTGTCTGAGCCCAAATGCGGCTCTGTCTGTCCCAAATGCGGCTCTGTCTGACCCAAAATGCGGCTCTGTCTGAGCCTAAATGCGGCTCTGTCTGTCCCAAATGCGGCTCTGTCTGAGCTCAAATGCGGCTCTGTCTGACCCAAAATGCGGCTCTGTCTGAGCCTAAATGCGGCTCTGTTTGACCCCAAATGCGGCTCTGTCTGACCCCAAATGCGGCTCTGTCTGATCCCAAATGCGGCTCTGTCTGACCCTAAATGCGGCTCTGTCTGATCCCAAATGCGGCTCTGTCTGACCCCAAATGCGGCTTTTTCTGAGCCTAAATGCGGCTCTGTCTGACCCCAAATGTGGCTCTCTCTGACCCCAAATGCGGCTCTGTCTGACCCCAAATGCGGCTCTGTCTGAGCCTAAATGCGGCTCTGTCTGACCCCAAATGTGGCTCTCTCTGACCCCAAATGCGGCTCTGTCTGACCCCAAATGCGGCTCTCTCTGAGCCCAAATGCGGCTCTGTCTGACCCCAAATGCGGCTCTGTCTGACCCCAAATGCGGCTCTGTCTGACCCCAAATGCGGCTCTGTCTGACCCCAAATGTGGCTCTCTCTGACCCCAAATGCGGCTCTGTCTGACCCCAAATGTGGCTCTCTCTGACCCCAAATGCGGCTCTGTCTGATCCCAAATGCGGCTCTCTCTGAACCCAAATGCGGCTCTGACTGATAATCTTCGTCGAGCTATAAATTGTGGGTGCCGGGCCGCTTCTGAAAAAAATATAGCTCCATAGCTCAGTGGGGCGCCTTCATAGCTGGTGAAATAAAATGAAAAGTGCAGTTTTATAGTTCATCGTTTTAAAACAACACATTTCTCTATAAAAACTTGCACCCTTGAATTTCCCCCGGCCCCGATCCCCGGGGGGAAGGCGAGCTGCTGGCGCGTTGTCCATCGCGAGAGCGACGACTCGGAGGTGGGTAGGGCATTGGCCGTGTCGCTTCGTCATCACCGCTGTCTCTGACGGGACAATTACGGCACTGGCGGGAACGAACGAGAAGGGGAGAGGATGGGGGCNGGGGAGAAGGGGGGAGGAGGAGGGTGGGGAGGGAGGAGGGTGGGGGGAGGAGGGTGGGGAAAAGGGTGGGGGGAGGGTGGGGGGAGGAGGAGGGTGGGTTAGGAGGATGGGGAGAAGGAGGGAGAGGAGGAAGATGGGGGGGTGGAGGATGGGGGGAGGATTNGGGGGGGAAGTAGGATGGGGGAGGAGGGGGAGGAGGAAGATGGGGGGGGTGGAGGATGGGGGGAGGAGGATGGGGAGGAGGATGGGGGGGGGAGGAGGATAGGGGAGGAGGAGGGTGGGAGGAGGATGGGGAGGAGAAGGGGGAGCGGGGATGGGGAGGAGGGGAGGAGGATGGGGGGTGTAGGATGGGGGGGGAGGAGGGTGGGGAGGAGGATGGGGGAGGAGGAGAAGGGGAGAGAGGAGGATGGGGGGGGGGAGGAGGATGGGGGGGGAGGATGGGGAGTAGGATGGGGAGGAGGGGTGAAGGATGGGGGGAGGAGGAGGATGGGGGAGGAGAAGGGTNGGGAGGAGGAGGGAGGAGGAAGGAGAGGAGGAAGGTGGGGGGGAGGAGGATNGGGGAGGAGGATGGGAGGAGGAGGAAGGTGGGGGGGGAGGAGGATNGGGGAGGAGGAGAAATCCCCTTGCACTATTTGAGTATCTTAGCTGGAATTAATAAGCGGCCGCTTCCAACCGAGGAGTTGTAAAAATATATCTTCAGCAATCCTGACGACGCGGAGATGCCTTTCAATTCTCGAGATTTCATGCCCTGGTTTTGTGGTTTTCTTATTTACTTGTCTTATTATGGTAACTGATTTTACGACTATTATTATTATTATTTGAAATTCGTGCAAGTGTGAAATGCGCCTTGCTGTAGTTGATGGTAATGCGCTTGCGGTGTGTGCGGAAATGATTGCAATCAAGCCAGCCTCTGTGGAGGAGCGGGTTCGTGAAGGTCCCTGCTAGAGCAGTGCCAGGTAGGTGCACCTTGACACTACTGGCCAATTGGAGGCAGCCGCCCTCCAGAAACAACGGTGGGGAGATGGGGAGGCAGAAGAGCGACGCTCACAACAACGAGCAGAGCGCCGGGTGGCTAAAACGGAGCAGGGTTGGCACAGTGGGGAGCACACTGCTGGTGCATCTGCCGAGTAATCTCGGTGCAGTCAACCCATGGCACCTGGGTCTGTCCCGTGACCTGCACCTAGCCTGGCACAGCAGTCAACCCATGGCACCTGGGTCTGTCCCGTGACCTCTTCCTGCACCTAGCCTGGCACAGCAGTGTCACCCCATGGTACCTGGGCCTGTCCCGTGACCTCCTGCACCTAGCCTGGCACAGCAGTCAACCCATGGCACCTGGTCTCTCCCGTGACCTGCACCTAGCCTGGCACAGCAGTCAACCCATGGCACCTGGGCCTGTCCCGTGACCTCCTGCACCTAGCCTGGCGCAGCAGTCAACCCATGGCACCTGGGTCTGTCCCATAACCTGCACCTAGCCTGGCACAGCAGTCAACCCATGGCACCTGGGTCTGTCCCGTGACCTCCTGCACCTAGCCTGGTGCAGCAGCAACCCATGGCACCTGGGTCTGTCCCCTGATCACCGCCATGCGTACCATTCAGCTCTTTATGTCTGAACCCAGACATAAAGCCCGGCCGCCTTTGTCTCTGTGCGTGTACCTGTGTACCTGTGTACCTGTGTGCCTGTATGCCTGTGTACCTGTGTACCTGTGTACCTGTGTGCCTGTGTACCTGTGTGCTTGTGTACCTGTGTACCTGTGTACCTGTGTGCTTGTGTACCTGTGTACCTGTGTGCCTGTGTACCTGTGTACCTGTGTGTCTGTGTACCTGTGTACCTGTGTGCTTGTGTACCTGTGTACCTGTGTACCTGTGTACCTGTGTGCTTGTGTACCTGTGTATCTGTGTACCTGTGTGCTTGTGTACCTGTGTACCTGTGTGCCTGTTTACCTGTGTACCTGTGTACCTGTGTGCCTGTGTACCTGTGTACCTGTGTGCTTGTGTACCTGTGTACCTGTGTGCTTGTGTACCTGTGTATCTGTGTACCTGTGTGCTTGTGTACCTGTGTATCTGTGTACCTGTGTGCTTGTGTACCTGTGTACCTATGTACCTGTGTGCTTGCGCGCGTGCGTGCGCGCAGTGGTCAGCGCGCCGCGACACTAAACCGAGGCCACCCGAGTTCCAGTCCGTCTCAGGGTCTAACAACAGCTGTGACGATTATCTGAACGCGGTCCTGGGCCTTCCAGGACCGCAGTAAACGTCGCCGCTGGGGAGACAAAGGCGGCCGGGCGTGGTGCTGGCCACTTAACCCTCGTGTGCCGTGCCTGGCTTCATAGGTGCTCGCTAACAGCACTTGCCCCAACAGCCTGTTCAGGCTATACGGGTTATCTTTGTCTTTGTGGCAACAGCAGTGACGATTATCCGAACTGGTCCTGGCCTCCCCCCCCCTCCCTTAGGTCGACTCAGCCTCAAATGAGTACCTGTATGCGGTGTGTAGTAAACATCGCCACTGGGGAGACAAAGGCGGCCGGGCGTGGTGCTGGCCACCCACCCCCATCGTGTGCCGTGTCAGCCTTCACAGGTCCTGCTCGCGATCAGCACTTGCCCCAACAGTCTGTTACAGGCTACACGGGTGATCTTTGTCTTTGTGTGTGTGTGTGCGCGTGCGTGTGCTCGTGCGCAATTACGTTGACACGCCGAGCTACTCTCGCCGAGGTGGCAATTATGAAAGGTGTCCATACTTAGGCTGATGTCTCTCTTCTCTCTCTCTTCTCTCTCTCTTCTCTCTCTTCTCTCTCTCCTCTCTCTCTTTCCTCTCTCTCTTCTCTCTCCTCTCTTCTCGCTTCCTCTCTCTCTCTGTCTCTCTGTCTGCCCCAGCAGCCACCACCCCCGCCACCGGCGTCGTCTCTCCCGCGGAAGCAGATTGAATATTGAACCCCAGAGGCATTTCCACTTCGCTGCTCCGGGTGGGTGCCGGGGGGTGTGGTGGGGTGTGGGTGGTGTGTGGGTGGCGTGGGTGGGTGGGTGGTGGGGTGGGTGGGGTTGGTAGGGTTGGGTGGGTGGGTGGGTGGGTGGGTCGTGGGTGGGTGGGTGGGTGGTGGGTGGGATGTGGGGTGGAGTGGGTGGGGATTGTAGGGAGGGTGGGAATGGTGGGTGGGTGTGGTGGGTGTGGTGGGGGTGGGTGGGTGGGTGGGTGGGTGAGTGGGTGGGTGGGTGGGGTGGGTGGGTGGGGTTGGTGGGTGGGTGGGTTGGTGGGTGGGTGGGATGGGTTGGTAGGGGCAGGGTGGGTGGGTGTTTNGGGTGGATGGGTAGGGGGCGGGGTGGGTGGGTGGAGTGGGTGAGATTGGGTGGGTGGGTGTGTGGGTGAGGTGTAGGGGCGAGGTGGGTGGGTGGTGTGGGTGGAGTGGGTGGGTGGGGTGGGTGGGGTGGAGTGGGTGGGTGGGTGGGTGGGGTGGGTGGGTGGGTGGGTGGGGTGCCTGGGTGGGGTGGGGTGGTGGGTGGGGGCGAGGTGGGTGGGTGGGTGAGTGGGTGGGTGGGATTGGGGTGGGGTGGGTGGGTGGGTGGGATGGGTTGGTAGGGGGCGGGTGGGTGGGTGGGATTGGGGTGGGTGGGTGGTGTTTGGGTNGCGAGGGAGTTTCTCATTCGGTCTGTGTGTCTTTCTCTCTGATCATCATCATCACGGTGGCTATGAGTGTTAACTACCTCGCCCGGTATACAGGAGGTCGTGGGTTCGATCCTGACCCTAACGNTACCTTCTATATATGTGAGGTCTGTGTGTCTTTCTCTCTGATCATCATCATCACGGTGGCTATGAGTGTTAACTACCTGCCCGGTATACAGGAGGTTGTGGGTTCGATCCCGACCCTAACTACCTTCATATATGTGAGGTCTGCGTGTCTTTCTCTCTGATCATCATCATCACGGTGGCTATGAGGTTAACACGCATACAGGAGGTTGTGGGTTCGATCCCGACCCTCGATACCTTNTATATATGTGAGGTCTGCGTGTCTTTCTCTCTATCATCATCATCACGGTGGCTATGAGATGTTAACTACCTCGCCCGGTATACAGGAGGTCGTGGGTTCGATCTGACCCTAACGTACCTTCCATATATGTGAGGTCTGTGTGTCTTTCTCTCTCATCATCATCACGGTGGCTATGAGATGTTAACTACCTCGCCCGGTATACAGGAGGTTGTGGGTTCGATCCCGACCCTAACGATACCTTCTATATATGTGAGGTTTGCGTGTCTCTCTCATCATCATCATCACGGTGGCTATGAGATGTTAACTACCTCGCCCGGTATACAGGAGGTTGTGGGTTCGATCCCGACCCTAACGATATCTTCTATATATGTGAGGTCTGCGTGTCTTTCTCTCTGATCATCATCATCACGGTGGCTATGAGATGTTAACTACATCGCCCGGTATACAGGAGGTTGTGGGTTCGATCCCGACCCTAACGATACCTTCTATATATGTGAGGTCTGCGTGTCTCTCATCATCATCATCACGGTGGCTATGAGATGTTAACTACCTCGCCCGGTATACAGGAGGTTGTGGGTTCGATCCCGACCCTAACGATACCTTCTATATATGTGAGGTCTGCGTGTCTCTCTCATCATCATCACGGTGGCTATGAGATGTTAACTACATCGCCCGGTATACAGGAGGTTGTGGGTTCGATCCCGACCCTAACGATACCTTCTATATATGTGAGGTCTGCGTGTCTCTCTCTGATCATCATCATCACGGTGGCTATGAGATGTTAACTACCTCGCCCGGTATACAGGAGGTTGTGGGTTCGATCCCGACCCTAACGATACCTTCTATATATTGTGTGTCTTTCTCTCTATCATTCATCCGGTGGCTATGAGATGTTAAATCGCCCGTATACAGGAGGTTGTGGGTTCGATCCCGACCCTAACGATACCTTCTATATATGTGAGGTCTGCGTGTCTTTCTCTCTGATCATCATCATCACGGTGGCTATGAGATGTTAACTACCTCGCCCGGTATACAGGAGGTGTGGGTTCGATCCGACCCTAACGATACCTTCTATATATGTGAGGTCTGCGTGTCTTTCTCTCTGATCATCATCATCACGGTGGCTATGAGATGTTAACTACCTCGCCCGGTATACAGGAGGTCGTGGGTTCGATCCTGACCCTAACGATACCTTCTATATATGTGAGGTCTGTGTGTCTTTCTCTCTGATCATCATCATCACGGTGGCTATGAGATGTTAACTACATCGCCCGGTATACAGGAGGTTGTGGGTTCGATCCCGACCCTAACGATACCTGCTATATATGTGAGGTCTGTGTGTCTTTCTCTCTGATCATCATCATCACGGTGGCTATGAGATGTTAACTACTCGCCCGGTATACAGGAGGTTGTGGGTTCGATCCCGACCCTAATGATACCTGCTGCTGTATATTTGGAGTTTGCGTTTCTGTCTCCCCGTGGTCGCGTGGATTTTTCTCCGGGCCCTCCGGTTTTTCCCTTCACATTTAAATTTAACATCACCACGCGTTTAGAGTATTTGTCTGTTAAGGTGACACAGACAGAGACAGAGAAATCTTAGGGGTCAAAAATACCGGATTATTATTATAATTTACACGTGCAAATTTAAATATTAATCAAATATCCTAATCAGCAGTTCACGAAAACAAATATTGACACTCTCCGAGTCATCCTTGGAAGAGAGATCATTCAAAGTCCACGCGTCCCGCTGCTTCCTATAAACATTGCGTGGCGTTAATATCCACTGCTAGCCCAGAGCCAGCGGTGTACATTCCACGTTACCATGGCCAGGAGCAGTCCTCCCACAATAGACCCAGGGTGGGTTGAGAGGTGGTCATTTCAGGTCTCTACCGACAAAAATAAGCCAATGATCTCCTGACCCGCTTTCCACTCATATCTCTGCCAAGTGTGAGTATAAATATATTTGTGGGTGTGCGCACTTCTATTTTATCCCAAGCCGCGAGGAATCTGGAGCTGACACAATCTGCCGTGCGTTCGCGAGCCGTCGTGTTGGCCCGCGGCGCTTAGAAACGGTGGTGGCGGTGGTGGCGGGAGTGGTGGGGGTGGTGGTGGCGGTGGTGGTGGTGGTGGTGGGAGTGGTGGTGGCGGTGGTGGTGGGAGTGGTGGTGGGAGTGGTGGGGATGGTGGCGGCGGTGGTGGTGGGAGTGGTGGTGGCGGTGGGAGTGGTGGGGTGGTGGTGGCGGTGGGAGTGGTGGTGGGAGTGGGGTGGTGGTGGCGGTGTGGTGGGGTGGTGGGGGTGGCGGTGGGAGTGGTGGTGGGAGTGGGGTGGCGGTGGTGGGTGGCGGTGGTGGTGGGGTGGTGGTGGCGGTGGTTGTGGCGGTGGGAGTGGTGGTGGGAGTGGGGGTGGTGGTGGCGGTGGTGGCGGTGGTGGTGGCGGCGGTGGTGGCGGCGGTTGTGGTGGTGGTGGCGGTGGTGGCGGTGGGAGTGGTGGGGGTGGTGGTGGCGGTGGTTGTGGCGGTGGGAGTCGTGGTGGCGGTGTTGGGGATGGTGGTGGCGGTGGTGGCGGGTGGTGGGGTGGTGTTGTTACTTTTATAAATTGGGGGGTCATTCATTCGCATCTCGTTAGCAGTGTCTAATGTAGCTAAGATACACTTATAGCTTCATCGTCTTGGTTATTTCGGTAATAATAAAATAATAAAAATTCAACATAATAAAATAATATAATAAAATAATATAATAAAATAATATACTATAATAAATTCATATATTAATATTATATTATAAAATAATATAATATCATAATATAATAGCGTGTCTAGATGTGGCTAAGAGACACCCACATACATTCGTACGTAGCCAACCGCGCTAATCGAAGGTTGCAGTGTTGAGTCTATGGGCAGTGTTGAGTCTATGGGCAGTGTTGAGTCTATGGGCAGTGTTGAGTCTATCGGCAGTGTTGAGTCTATGGGCAGTGTTGAGTCTATGGAGCAGTGTTGAGTCTATGGCAGTGTTGGGTCTATGGTCAGTGCTGAGTCTATGGGCAGTGCTAGTATATGGGCAGTGTTGAGTCTTTGGATAGTGTTGAGTATATGGGTAGTGTTGAGTCTATGGGCAGTGTTGAGTCTATGGGCAGTGTTGAGTCTATGGGCAGTGTTGAGTCTATGGGCAGTGTTGAGTTTATGGGCAGTGTTAAGTCTATGGGCAGTGTTAAGTCTATGGGCAATGTTGAGTCTATGGGCAGTGTTGAGTCTATGGGCAGTGTTAAGTCTATGGGCAGTGTTGAGTCTATGGGCAGTGCTGAGTCTATGGTGCAGTGTTGAGTCTATGGCTAGTGTTGAGTCTATGGGTAGTGTTGAGTCTATGGGCAGTGTTGAGTCTATAGGCAGTGTTGAGTCTATGGGTAGTGTTGAGTCTATGGGTGGTGTTGAGTCTATGGGCAGTGTTGAGTCTATAGGCAGTATTAAGTCTATGGGCTGTGCTGAGTCTATGGGTAGTGTTGAGTCTATGGGAAGTGTTCAGTCTACGGGCAGTGTTGAGTCTATAGGCAGTGTTGAGTCTATGGGTATTGTTGAGTCTATGGGTGGTGTTGCGTCTATAGGTAGTGTTGAGTCTATAGGCAGTGTTAAGTCTATGGGCAGTGTTGAGTCTATGGGCAGTGTTGATTCTATGGGCAGTGTTGAGTCTATGGGCAGTGTTGAGTCTATGGGCAGTGTTGAGTCTATGGGTAGTGTTGAGTCTATGGGCAGTGTTGATTCTCTGGGCAGTGTTGAGTCTATGGGCAGTGTGAGTCTATGGGCAGTGTTGAGTCTATGGGCAGTGTTGAGTCTATGGGCAGTGTTGAGTCTATGGACAGTGTTGAGTCTATGGGCAGTGTTGAGTCTATGGTGCAGTGTTGAGTCTATGGGCAGTGTTGAGTCTATGAGCAGTGTTGATTCTATGGGCAGTGTTGAGTCTGTGGGCAGTGTTGAGTCTATGGGTAGTGTTGAGTCTATGGGCAGTGTTGAGTCTATGGGCAGTGTTGGTCTATGGCAGTGTTGAGTCTATGGGCAGTGTTAGTCTATGGCAGTGTTGAGTCTATGGGCAGTGCTGAGTCTATGGGTAGTGTTGAGTCTATGGGCAGTGTTGAGTCTATGCTGAGTCTATGGGTAGTGTTGAGTCTATGCTGAGTCTATGGGTAGTGTTGAGTCTATGGACAGTGTTAGTCTATGGGCAGTGTTAGTCTATGGCAGTGTTGAGTCTATGGGTAGGGCTGAGTCTATGGGTAGTGTTGAGTCTATGGGCAGTATTAGTCTATGGGTAGTGTTGAGTCTATGGACAGTGTTGAGTCTATGGGCAGTGTTGAGTCTATGGGCAGTGTTGAGTCTATGGGCAGTGTTGAGTCTATTGGCAGTGTTGAGTCTATTGGCAGTGTTAGTCTATTGGCAGTGTTGAGTCTATTGGCAGTGTTGAGTCTATGGGCAGTGTTGAGTCTATTGGCAGTGTTGAGTCTATGGGCAGTGCTGAGTCTATGGGCAGTGTTGAGTCTATGAGCAGTGTTAAGTCTATGGGCAGTGTTGAGTCTATGGGTAGTGTTGAGTCTATGGGCAGTGTTGAGTCTATGGCAGTGTTGAGTCTATGGGCAGTGCTGAGTCTATGGGCAGTGTTGAGTCTATGGGCAGTGTTAAGTCTATGGGCAGTGTTGAGTCTATGGGCAGTGCTGAGTCTATGGGCAGTGTTGAGTCTATGGGCAGTGTTGAGTCTATGGGCAGTGTTGAGTCTATGGGCAGTGCTGAGTCTATGGGCAGTGTTGAGTCTATGGGCAGTGTTAAGTCTATGGGCAGTGTTGAGTCTATGGGCAGTGCTGAGTCTATTGGCAGTGTTGAGTCTACGGGCAGTGTTGAGTCTACGGGCAGTGTTGAGTCTATGGGTAGTGTTGAGTCTATGGGCAGTGCTGAGTCTATGGGTAGTGTTGAGTCTATGGGCAGTGTTGAGTCTATGGGCAGTGTTGAGTCTATGGGCAGTGTTGAGTCTATGGGCAGTGTTGAGTCTATGGGCAGTGTTGAGTCTATGGGTAGTGCGAGTCTATGGGCAGTGTTAGTCTATGGGTAGTGTTGAGTCTATGGGCAGTGTTGAGTCTATGGGCAGTGTTGAGTCTATGGGCAGTGTTGAGTCTATGGGCAGTGTTGAGTCTATGGGTAGTGTTGAGTCTATGGGCAGTGTTGAGTCTATGGGTAGTGTTGAGTCTATGGGCAGTGTTGAGTCTATGGGCAGTGTTGAGTCTACGGGTAGTGTGAGTCTACGGGCAGTGTTGAGTCTACGGGCAGTGTTGAGTCTATGGGTAGTGTTGAGTCTATGGGCAGTGCTGAGTCTATGGGTAGTGCTGAGTCTATGGGTAGTGTTGAGTCTATGGGCAGTGTTGAGTCTATGGGTAGTGTTGAGTCTATGGGCAGTGTTGAGTCTATGGATAGTGTGAGTCTATGGGCAGTGTTGAGTCTATGGCTAGTGTTGAGTCTATGGGCAGTGTTGAGTCTATGGATAGTGTTAGTCTATAGGCAGTGTTGAGTCTATGGGTAGTGTTGAGTCTATGGGCAGTGTTGAGTCTATGGGTAGTGCTGAGTCTACGGGCAGTGTTGAGTCTACGGGCAGTGTTGAGTCTATGGGTAGTGTTGAGTCTATGGGCAGTGCTGAGTCTATGGGTAGTGCTGAGTCTATGGGCAGTGTTGAGTCTATGGCAGTGCTGAGTCTATGGGTAGTGTTGAGTCTATGGCAGTGTTGAGTCTATGGGTAGTGTTGAGTCTATGGGCAGTGTTGAGTCTATGGGCAGTGTTGAGTCTATGGGCAGTGTTGAGTCTATGGGCAGTGTTGAGTCTTGGCAGTGTTGAGTCTACGGGCAGTGTTGAGTCTATGGGTAGTGTTGAGTCTATGGGTACTGTTCGTCTATGGGCAGTGCTGAGTCTATGGGTAGTGTTGAGTCTATGGGCAGTGTTGAGTCTATGGGTAGTGTTGAGTCTATGGGCAGTGTTGAGTCTATGGGCAGTGTTGAGTCTATGGGTAGTGTTGAGTTATGGCAGTGTTGAGTCTATGGGCAGTGTTGAGTCTATGGGCAGTGTTGAGTCTATGGGCAGTGTTGAGTCTATGGGCAGTGTTGAGTCTATGGGTAGTGTTGAGTCTATGGGCAGTGTTGAGTCTATGGGCAGTGTTGAGTCTATGGGTAGTGTTGAGTCTATGGGCAGTGTTGAGTCTATGGGCAGTGTTGAGTCTATGGGTAGTGTTGAGTCTATGGGCAGTGTTGAGTCTATGGGCAGTGTTGAGTCTATGGGCAGTGTTGAGTCTATGGGCAGTGTTGAGTCTATGGGCAGTGTTGAGTCTATGGGCAGTGTTGAGTCTATGGGAGTGTTGAGTCTATGGGCAGTGTTGAGTCTATGGGCAGTGTTGAGTCTATGGGCAGTGTTGAGTCTATGGGAGTGTTGAGTCTATGGGCAGTGTTGAGTCTATGGGCAGTGTTGAGTCTATGGGCAGTGTTGAGTCTATGGGAGTGTTGAGTCTATGGGCAGTGTTGAGTCTATGGGCAGTGTTGAGTCTATGGGCAGTGTTGAGTCTATGGGCAGTGTTGAGTCTATGGGCAGTGTTGAGTCTATGGGAGTGTTGAGTCTATGGAGTGTTGAGTCTATGGCAGTGTTGAGTCTATGGGTAGTGTTGAGTCTATGGGCAGTGTTGAGTCTATGGGCAGTGTTGAGTCTATGGGTAGTGTTGAGTCTATGGGCAGTGTTGAGTCTACGGGCAGTGTTGAGTCTATGGGCAGTGTTGAGTCTATGGGTAGTGTTGAGTCTATGGGCAGTGTTGAGTCTATGGGCAGTGTTGAGTCTATGGGCAGTGTTGAGTCTATGGGTAGTGTTGAGTCTATGGGCAGTGTTGAGTCTATGGGCAGTGTTGAGTCTATGGGCAGTGTTAGTCTATNGGCAGTGTTGAGTCTATGGGTAGTGTTAGTCTATGGGCAGTGTTGAGTCTATGGGTAGTGCTAGTCTATGGGCAGTGTTGAGTCTATGGCAGTGTTGAGTCTATGGGCAGTGTTGAGTCTATGGGCAGTGTTAGTCTATGGCAGGGTCGGCAACCTGCGGCTCCGGAGCCGCATGCGGCTCTTTGAACCTTGACCGCGGCTCCGGGGCGGATGCTAGCGAGGGGAGGAGGCGCACTGTGACACCTGCTCTGGCGTTGCTGCTGCTGACAGGTCGCCGGTCCGCTCCACACTGCCCGCCCGGTGACAGGCAATAACGTTGCCGTTGCTAGGTAACGCAAACATGGCTGCCTCCATCAGCTCCGCTCCTCATGGACAGAATCATTCGCATTCTCTACTGACGAGACTGGTTTACCAGTATGCTTAATATGTGGTGAGAAATTTGCAAACAACAAAAAGTCGAATATTGCAAGACATTTCCAGAATAAACACACAGCCTTTGCTGAAAAATATCCAGATGGAGATGAGAGACGAAAAGCCATTGCAGAACTTATGAGGAAGGTTAATATGAGCAAAAATAATTTCAAGAAGTGGGTGAAGACTGAAAATTCCACAACATATGCTAGTTTTGTGGCCGCTCAGGAAATAGTCAAGCACGGGAAGCCCTTCACAGATGGAGAGTATATAAAAGAAGCATTCATTAATATTTCGGAACATCTATACATAGACTTCAAAAACAAGAATGAAATTGTGCAGAAAATCAAAGACATGCCTCTCTCTGCGAAGACTGTCAAAGACAGAACCCTAAAAATGGCAGAAAACATTAGCAAACAGCAAATTCAAGACATTAATTCAGCTGTGGCGTACTCCATCGCCTGTGATGAGTCCAAAGATAAAGGTGATATTGAACAAATAGCGCTGTTCTGCCGATATGTGAACTCTTTTGGCCACAGGAAGAACTGATTGAGCTGATACCACTAAAAGACCAAACAAGGGGTGAGGATATCTGTAAGGCTGTCCTGGACTTTTTAAGTGCTAAAAAAATAAACACCAACCACCTGGTCTCAGTGGCTACTGATGGGGCACCGAGCATGAGAGGAGCACAGAAGGGCTTTGTGGCTCTACTGCAGAAGGCGCTGGCAGAACGCTGCTGTCATTTCATTGCATCCTGCACCAAGAGGCATTGTGTGCTCAAACATTTCCCCCGGAATGCACAAAAGTGATGGATGTGGTCATTCAGATTGTTAATAAGATAATGGCAAAGGGTTTAAACCACCGCCAGTTCCGTTTGCTATTGGATGAGGTGGAAAGCATATTCTGACCTCCTGCTCCACAACAAGGTCCGGTGGCTGTCCAGAGGCGAGGTGCTAAAACGCTTTGTCACATGTTTGGAAGAAGTAAAAACCTTCCTGGGCAGCAAAGAGCTCGCCTTTGCTGAGCTGGAACAGCCAGAGTGGCTGGAAAAATTACATTTTATGGTAGACATGACAGCACATCTAAACACGCTAAATACAACCTTCAGGGAAAGGAGGCACAGCCCTGCACATGCTGGAGGAGGTTTTGGCATTCGAGCGCAAGTTGACAGTGTTTGTCAAAGATTTACAGAGAGGTACACTGTCTCACTTTCCCTCTTTGAGAAAGTTCAAACAAAGTCATGATACGATAAATTTGGAATATTTCAAGTCTGCAATCACCACAATGCAAAGTTCGTTTGGGAAACGATTCTGTGAGTTCAGAGAGGAAAAAACGACATTATCCTTCCCTGTCACTCCCTGGCGATCGATCCATCCCTATTGAATATGACTGCATTTGCAGGTGTAAGTCAACCTGATCTTGAGATGGAACTGGCCGATATAGCCGACAAAGATATATGGGTGTCCAAGTTCAAATGCTTGACCGCTACTCTTGAGGATGTTGCCCGTCAGAAGGCCATTCTGGCTCAGAATCATAAATGGAGTGATATTGAAAACCTTCCCAAACAGGACAAACTTGTATTCGAAACATGGAATGCCATCCCCAACACTTATATAAACATGAAAAAGTATGCATTTGGAGTCCTGATCTTCGGCCACTATGTAGTGAGGTTCTCCAACATGAACTAAATTAAAAACAAACATCGATCACGCCTCACAGATACAGCTTGCAAGCCTGTGTGAAAAAAGTACGTCTTACACCCTGATTGCAGCTGTGCACTGAGGTTCAGAGCAAAAATCCCATTAACCAGGTATTTAGTATTAATTTGCAAAAAATATTTTAATTGTTAAGTGAAAAAGTCTTTTTTTAATTCAGAGACAGGTGCACGATCCTGTATATAGCAATAAGGTAAGAAACAATATATGCAGTGTTATATTTGTTTAATGTCGCAATGGTTTTTGCGGTCCCAGTTTATTTTCCTTGAAAGTCCAAGGGCTCTTTAGTCTAAGGGCAGCCCTGGTCTATGGGCAGTGTTAGTCTATGGGCAGTGTTAGTCTATGGGCAGTGTAGTCTATGGGGAGTGTTAGTCTATGGGCAGTGTTAGTCTATGGGCAGTGTTAGTCTATGGGCAGTGTTAGTCTATGGGCAGTGTTAGTCTATGGGCAGTGTTAGTCTATGGGTACTGTTAGTCTATGGGCAGTGTTAGTCTATAGGTACTGTTAGTCTATGGGCAGTATGTATGTTGAACTTCTTTCGCACCGTACGTAGCCAACCGCGCCAATCGGAGGCGCAGTGGAATCGCCGTCTCGCGATGCGACACCGACAGAGCAATGGGGTGGGGGGGGCTCAAACTGGGAAGCAGATAAATAAATAAATACAATTCGGGCCATTCGAACGGACAGCCAGGGAGGGAGGGGAAGGAGGGGAGGGAGGAGGGGAGGGAGTGGGGGGGTCCTGTCCCGGTTTGGCCTCTGCTCGCCGCTCGCTGACGAGCGGAGCGGCGACGGTCCCGGCGTCGCTACTCTCACAGCCGCGCGGTGCCGCGTGACCACAGGAGGAGGGTGGGGGGGAGGGGGAGGAGGAGGATGGGGGGAGGAGGATTGGGGGGAGGGGTAGGAGGAGGATTGGGGGCAGGGGTAGGAGGAGGATTGGGGGGGAGGAGGAAGGTTGGGGGAGAATGAGGATGGGCGGGGGGGTTAGGATGGAGGGGAGGAGGAGCATGGGGGGAGGAGGAGGGTTGGGGTGAGGGGGGAGGGGGTAGGAGGAGGATTAGGGGGGAGGAGGAGGGTTGGAGGGGGGAGGAGGATGGGGGGAGGAGGAGGATTGGGGGTGAGGAGGAGGGTTGGGGGAGGAGGAAGATGGGGGGAGGAGGAGGATTGGGGGGAGGGGATTGGAGGAGGAGGATGGGGGGGGAGGATTGGGGGAGGAGGAAGATGGGGGGCCACGGCTGAAGCGTGCGGACGCTTCCACTGACAGGGACTCTGGGATCGATGGGATTGGACACGGGATGAGGGAGGGAGGGAGGCCGTCTCAAGCCCGCCACGTGGTGGACAGGGAGCCGACGACTCTCAGCATCGCCCCTCTCAACGTTCCAGACAACCCCAGACAACAGCAGCAGAGACCGATTGACTTGGCCCAGCCACCATTGACTTCAACAGACGAAGAACAGGAAAAAAAATCACCCGTCGAGGTTCAACTCGGATCTGTGCTCAATTTGGTTCTCCTCCAGCTTGGAGAATTGAAACAAAGAATAAGAACAAGAAGAAGAACAAGAAGAACAACAAGAAGAACAACAAGAAGAAGAACAAGAAGAACAACAAGAAGAACAACAAGAAGAACAACAAGAAGAACAACAAGAAGAACAACAATAAGAAGACCAAGAAGAACAAGAAGAACAACAAGAAGAACAAGAAGAACAACAAGAAGAACAACAAGAAGAACAACAAGAAGAACAACAAGAAGAACAACAAGAAGAACAACAAGAAGAACAACAAGAAGAACAACAAGAAGAACAACAAGAAGAACAACAAGAAGAACAACAATAAGAAGACCAAGAAGAACAAGAAGAACAACAAGAAGAACAACAAGAAGAACAACAAGAAGAACAACAAGAAGAACAAGAAGAACAACAAGAAAACAACAAGAAGAACAACAAGAAGAACAACAAGAAAAACAACAAGAAGAACAACAACAAGAATAACAAGACGAAGAAGAACAAGAGAATAATAAAACAAGAAAAAAATGAACAATAAGAAAAAGAAGAAGACCAAATAAACCTCCTAGGTTCGTGGTTAGTTCAGAGCTATCACTTCGTAAGTGCGGGTATTCTCCGGGTACCCAGCTCTGGTTTAATCCCACGTCGTGCTCACACTCCTCAATGAGATTGGCCAAACACTTCTCCCCTCCTTCCACCCCCCTCCACCCCTCTCCCCCCCCCTCCCCCTGTATCGAGCAGCACCTTCCGTCGTTAATGAAATTTCCGCGTGGCAGCTTTTTATTTTTTAAACAAAGCGTCAACAGCACCGAGGCAATGGGTGAAGAAGCATTGTTATTCAGTGGAGATCACGAGATTCAGTGGAGATCACGGTATTCAGATGAGGTCACGGCGCGGTTTGACCCACAGATAGGTGTCTATGGGGCCATAGGTGTGAGTCTATAGGTGTCTATGGGCCTATAGGTGTGAGTCTATAGGTGTCTATGGGCCATAGGTGTGAGTCTATAGGTGTCTATGGGGCCTATAGGTGTGAGTCTATAGGTGTCTATGGGCCATAGGTGTGAGTTTATAGGTGTCTATGGGTCATAGGTGTGAGTCTATAGGTGTCTATGGGGTCATAGGTGTGAGTCTATAGGTGTCTATGGGACTATAGGTGTGAGTCTATAGGTGTCTATGCGGCCTATAGGTGTGAGTCTATAGGTGTCTATGCGGCCTATAGGTGTGAGTCTATAGGTGTCTATGGGGCCATAGGTGTGAGTCTATAGGTGTCCATGGGGCCATAGGTGTGAGTCTATAGGTGTCTATGGGGCTACAGGTGTGTGTCTATAGGGTCTATGGGGACTATAGGTGTGAGTCTATAGGTGTCTATGGGGCTATAGGTGTGTGTCTATAGGGTCTATGGGGACTATAGGTGTGAGTCTATAGGTGTCTATGGGGCCATAAGTGTGAGTCTATAGGTGTCTATGGGGCTATAGGTGTGAGTCTCTAGGTGTCTATGGGGCCATAGGTGTGAATCTATAGGTGTCTATGGGCTATAGATGTGAGTCTATAGGTGTCTATGGGCCTATAGGTGTGAGTCTCTAGGTGTCTATGGGCCTATAGGTGTGAGTCTATAGGTGTCTATGGGGCTATAGGTGTGAGTCTATAGGTGTCTATGGGGCCTATAGGTGTGAGTCTATAGGTGTCTATGGGACTATAGGTGTGAGTCTATAGGTGTCTATGGGCTATAGGTGTGAGTCTATAGGTGTCTATGGGGCCTATAAGTGTGAGTCTATAGGTGTCTATGGGGCCATAGGTGTGAGTCTATAGGTGTCTATGGTCCCATAGGTGTGAGTCTATATGTGTCTATGGGCTATAGGTGTGAGTCTATAGGTGTCTATGGGGCCATAAGTGTGAGTCTATAGGTGTCTATGGGCCATCGGTGTGAGTCTATAGGTGTCTATGGGGCTATAAGTGTGAGTCTATAGGTGTCTATGGGGTCATAGGTGTGAGTCTATAGGTGTCTATGGGCCATAGGTGTGAGTCTATGGGTGTCTATGGGGCCTATAGGTGTGAGTCTATAGGTGTCTATGGGGCCTATAGGTGTGAGTCTTTAGGTGTCTATGGGCCTATAGGTGTGAGTCTATAGGTGTCTATGGGGCCATAAGTGTGAGTCTATAGGTGTCTATGGGGCCTATAGGTGTGAGTCTATAGGTGTCTATGGGGCCTATAGGTGTGAGTCTATAGGTGTCTATGGGACCATAGGTGTGAGTCTATAGGTGTCTATGGGGCCATAGGTGTGAGTCTATAGGTGGCTATGGGGCCATAGGTGTGTGTCTATAGGTGTCTATGGGCCATAAGTGTGAGTCTATAGGTGTCTATGGGCCATAGGTGTGAGTCTATAGGTGTCTATGGGGCCATAGGTGTGAGTCTATAGGTGTCTATGGGGCCATAAGTGTGAGTCTATAGGTGTCTATGGGGCCATCGGTGTGAGTCTATAGGTGTCTATGGGGCAATAAGTGTGAGTCTATAGGTGTCTATGGGGTCATAGGTGTGAGTCTATAGGTGTCTATGGGCCATAGGTGTGAGTCTATAGGTGTCTATGGGGCCATAAGTGTGAGTCTATAGGTGTCTATGGGGCCTATAGGTGTGAGTCTATAGGTGTCTATGGGGCCTATAGGTGTGAGTCTATAGGTGTCTATGGGACCATAGGTGTGAGTCTATAGGTGTCTATGGGGCCATAGGTGTGAGTCTATAGGTGTCTATGAGGCCTATAGGTGTGAGTCTATAGGTGTCTATGGGCCTATAGGTGTGAGTCTTTAGGTGTCTATGGGCCTATAGGTGTGAGTCTATAGGTGTCTATGGGGCCATAAGTGTGAGTCTATAGGTGTCTATGGGGCCTATAGGTGTGAGTCTATAGGTGTCTATGGGGCCATAGGTGTGAGGTTATAATCTCCCAAATCTCCCCCACACTCCTCCACCCCCCCCCCCATCACTCCCCCTCCCTACACCCCTCCCCCCTATACCATTTCTAGCAAGGCCACGTTACAGGTTGAATCAATGTTACATCCTCAAGGCTTTTGTCGAGTTAGATCGCGCAGATAAAAACGCGTCGGTAAAACACCCGACACAGCCAACTCGTAAGGTTTGTCGCATGAACAAAACGTGTCAATCTGCTTACTCGTTCAGCACACCGCTGGCGTGTTGGAGAGTAAACCTACACCACACCGTTCACAATTCGAGTAGCTTGGTGATGTTCCGCTGGTGATTGCAACAACAACAACCACAACAACAACAACAACAACCACAACAACGCTTAGGCTTTCGCCACCAATATCGGAAATATGTGAATGTGTCGTTAAACCCACCACCACCCGACACAGGCAATCAACACGCTGTGTCACGTTAACAGAACGTGCCAATTCGTCACGAGTGCAACGCAACGGTGAGTTGGAGAGCAAAGCCACAACATTTACAATCTGAGTACCAATCTGAGGATTGTAAATGTTTCATGGATTTGCTCTCCAACACACAACGGGTGTGTGTCGTGCTGTACTCGTAACAAATTGGCCACGTTCTGTTTTCGTGACAACACCTTACGATCTTCTTGGTTCTTTCGGTAAAGTCACATAGAATGGAAATAATAAAATAATAAAAATAAAACATAACAAAATAATTATCACGACGTTTCGGCCACAACGCAAAACGTCGTGAGAATTATTTTATTACGTTTTATTTTTATTATTTTATTATTTCCATTCTACGTGACTTTACCGAAAGAACCAAGAAGGTGAATCCCTGCAGTCACGAAAGCTTTAAATCGAAACACCTTACGAATTGGCTTTGTCGGGTGTTGGCGGTTTTAACGACACAGTTACATTCTAGATTTGAAGCTGTCGTGGCTGTGACGGTTCCACCTGAAGACGGAAGCTTGTGTTGCCTCCGAAACGTCGTGATTGTTATTTTTGTTTTATTTTATTTTACATTTATTTTATTAAATTTAATGTTTTACCTACGTGACTTTACCGAAAAAACCTAAGAATATGAACACAGTTACATATTTACGCGATCTTACCCCACAAAAAAGAAACCCGTATTGCGAACAACAGCCAGAAATCATCGGGCGATGAGCCAGAAGTGTCGAAGACTCCGTGTCACCACCTCTGCCAAAGGGGGGGGGGGGGGGGCATTTCCTGTCTTCTCTGCGAAGCGCTCCTCTGTGCAGTGTCGATTCGTCCCAGAGAGTTCACGCGCCCCTTGCTGATGAACCCACCACCGACTTCCAACTCCCCCAGGCCAGTTCATGTGCCCTTGCTCGCCCCATACGAGTGCTCGTCCAGAAACTGTGCCCCCCCCATCCTCACGAAAGCTTAAATCGAAATTTAATTCGGTCAGTTCCTATGACCACTGTTTCATTGCTTTTATGGCTTTATTTTGGTGATTTTGAAAAGTTTTTCGGTTTGGCCATGTTTGTTTGTTGTAGTACGGAGTTAGACTGATGGCCTTAATCTAAGTTGTCTTGTGGTTGTTGTTGTTGTTGTTGTTTGACTTGCATCCCACTGGGATTTTTGCACACAGCGTTGGTGTACGGTGATTTTTCTGCAATATTTTGCTGTCTTTTCTTGGATTTTCTGTTTGCACTCGGTCACATATTCACTTTAAGATGTTTTCATGTTCGTGTTTTTGTTGTTTGTTTGTTGCGGTTGCACCCGATTCAAGAGCCGAATGGCTCACAGGCTATACCTAATACATGAACTTGAACTTGAAATCATTCATCACCCGGAGAATTTCCCCGGCGCGCTATCGGCCCCACACCCTGTGGGCCCCCAAATACCCAATTACACTGGTCAACAACAACAACAACAAATGTTTTTCTGGCATGGACTTTTGCAGCTGTTTTAGACTAATTTCAGGGTGCTGATTCCAAATCTGATCTCAGATTTGCTCTATCACATCTCATTTTTATGCTATCGGCATACCCCATTTTCATTGATTTTACCCGAAATTAACGTTGTCACTTATGATTGCAAGTTGTTGCGAGTCAGTGACTGCTTTAGTGTTAAAATATGGTGCTGTAATTTTTAGGATAGTGTGTTTATAATACCATTTAATGTAGATATCCACATTTATTTAATATTTTTCTTCCGCAATTTTTATTGAAAATGCAATATTTGATATCTCAAAAACCTGATGTGATAGACAAAAACTGATGCCAGGTTTGGAATCGGCACCCCAAATTACCTTATAACCGTTGGAATACCTTATGCCAGAAAAAGTGTGTTGACCAGTGTAATTAAACACTTTCCACGGGAGAATCGCCACGACTTTCGCCCCTTGTTGTTCATGTTGTATTCAGGAACCCGACCCCACCACTCCTCCCCCTGTCCCCCACGGACAGACGGACAGACAGAGAGGGGATGGACAGACCGAGAAGACTCGGCGGAGGCTTCTACAGCCGCGAATGGTTTTCCTAAACGTCGCAGGGGGTTTCAGAATCCGAATGTAAATGTGTTACTGGAGGAATCCGAAGAGCTATGAAGCTTTTTTTTTCTTGGTTCTTTCGGTAAAGTCACGTAGAAGGGAAGTAATAAAATAATAAAATATAATAAAATAATTATTTTACTATGTTTTATTACTTCCCTTCTACGTGACTTTACCGAAAGAACCAAGAAGATGAATCCCTGCAGTCACGAAAGCTTTAAATCGAAAAGCTATTTTATTTTCACAGATGCCCAGTTTCCACAGAAGTCACGAGACTTGCACGACCCCCCCCCCCCCCCCCACCACGTGTCCCATTAACTATTAGCTCAAGTTTGAAAGAAAACACTTCTCCTCAATCAACATCACGGCTGATCGATGCAGTTATTTAGATTTAGATTTGAAGCGTTCGTGACTGCAAGGATTCTTAGGTTTTTTCGGTAAAGTCACGTAGGTAATAGCTCAGTTGGTAGAGCGAGCGGTTTACCAACTTCATCTCTTGAGGAAGGCCAGCGTCACGAAAGCTTCAAATCTAGAATTAATACCGTCTACGGGGAGGAATTCCACCTGTCTGTTAGAGTTTTAACAGACAACGAGACAAGAAGTCACAGCTTCTCGAGACGCTGGCCTTCCTCAAGAAATGAAGTTATTTAGATGTTTCCAACGGCCAAGGTATCCTTGTAGAGGGGGCATTTTAACATCACATTTAAAAGGTGGATGGCGATGGTGAGTCTCAGCGCGGTTTGGGATCATCACTCGCCGGTCTTGTGAGCCGTGGTCGGGGAATCGAACCCAGGCCTCGTGAAGTTGGTTCGTAGCGCAGTGCGCTCACCACTACCGCCACCCCTCCCTGCCCCCACCCCCTCCTTCTCCCCACGCCCCACGTAACTTATGAACGATTACACTTTTTTTTCGTTTTACCAACTGAAACCCCACTGAGCTGTGTAAAGCTCTCTTTTTCAGAAGTGACCTGGCTATCAAGGATGATAGCTCAAACGAAGTGGGCTTATCACAATCATCATCATCACCACGTGGAAACTTATAGCCGCAGCCAAAACTGTGAACGCGTGATAACGTTGAGTCTAAATGTGGAGGAGAAATATCGGAGGACCCGGACAGAAATATCCACGCGACCACGGGAGAGAAGAGAGAGAGAGACACGCAGGCTCCAAATTATACAGCACAAGACGTCAGGGTCGTGATCGAACCCACGACCTCCTGCGTACCTGGCGAGGTAGTTAACATCTCCTACCCACCGTGATGATAATGAGAGAGACTCAAACTCCAAATATATAGCATCCGGCATCTTCAGGATCGGGATCGAACCCACGACCTCCTGTATACCAGGCGAGGTAGTTAACATATCCTAGCCACCGTGATGATGATGAGAGAGAGAGACACGCAAACTCCAAATATACAGCAGCAGGCGTCAGGGTCGTGATCGAACCCACGACGTCCTGTGTACCAAGTAAGCTAGTTAACATCTCCTAGCCACCGCGATAATGATGATAAAGAGAAAGACACGCAAACTCCGAATTATACAACAGCAGGCTTCAGTGTCGTGATCGAACCCATGACCTCCTGCGTACCAGGCGAGCTAGTTAACATCTCCTAGCCACCGTGGCAGCCCGACCAACACGTGACAGCGTTCCCGACAGCAGCCCTCCGCGTTGATCTGCACCGCCTCGCCCGCCCATCAATAACCCAGAGGCAGCAGCACACTCGCAAATCAGCGCTTAACGGCGACGCGTCTCGGCACAGAGATGACAAACAAAGACAAAGCTCCCTCCCCACCCGTGTAGTCTGCGCAGACCGATGGGGCAAGTGCTGTGCGCGAGCGCCGACATGAAAATCCGGCACGGCACACGAGGCGGTAACCCGGGTGGTGGTGGGTGGTTAGCATCCGCGCTCGGCCGCCTTTGTCTTCCCGGTGCTTTGTGTGTTACGGAGCGCGCCAGGTACTCATTCAAGGCTGAGTCGACCTAAGAGAGGGCCATGAACCCGGCTCAGATATTCGTCACCGCTGTTGCCGGTCGTGGGAAAGGAATCGAACTCGGGTCGCCGGGTCCGTAGTGCAGTGCGCGAGCCACAGATGTTAGGATGCATTGACACTTCATGCAGCCCATCATCGCTCCCTCTGGGGGGTCGATACAATACTTAGTGTACAATTTTGTGGGGAAGTCAATGACGGTTGTTCCTGTTGCTAAACTCGGCTCCGACGTAGGAATGTCGAATTTCCACCAACGGCTCCTCCGGATGATGACACAAACCTACAACGGCCCAAACACTGACCTCGAAAATCTAGACGCATTCGGCAAAAAAAAACACTGCCTTTTAAAGATGAATACATAAATCTAACTGTCACTGTATTGCTATAGCTGAAAATCTAACCCACAGCACGCTCACACACAGCCTAGCAAACCACACGCAGCCTACCACACTCACACACAGTCTAGCACACTCACACACAGTCTAGCACGCTCACGCACAGCCTAGCAAGCTCACACACAGCCTAGCACACTCACACACAGCCTACCACACTCACACACAGTCTAGCACACTCACTCACAGCCTACCACGCTCACACACAGCCTACCACACTCACACACAGCCTAGCACACTCACACATAGCCTAGCAAACTCACTCACAGTCTAGCACACTCACTCACAGCCTACCACACTCACACACAGCCTAGCACACTCACTCACAGCCTACCACACTCACACACAGCCTAGCACACTCACTCACAGCCTAGCACGCTCACACACAGCCTAGCAAACTCACACACAGCCTAGCACACTCACACACAGCCTAGCACGCTCACACACAGCCTAGCACGCTCACACACAGCCTAGCACACTCACACACAGCCTACCACACTCACACACAGCCTAGCACGCTCACACACAGCCTAGCACACTCACACACAGTCTAGCACACTCACTCACATCCTACCACACTCACACACAGTCTAGCACACTCACTCACAGCCTCGCACGTTCACACACAGCCTACCACACTCACACACAGTCTAGCACACTCACTCACAGCCTACCACGCTCACACACAGCCTAGCAAACTCACACACAGCCTAGCACACTCACACACAGTCTAGCACACTCACTCACAGCCTACCACACTCACACACAGCCTAGCAAACTCACTCACAGCCTACCACACTCACACATAGCCTAGCAAACTCACTCACAGTCTAGCACACTCACTCACAGCCTACCACACTCACACACAGCCTAGCACACTCACTCACAGCCTAGCACGCTCACACACAGCCTAGCAAACTCACACACAGCCTAGCACACTCACACACAGCCTAGCACACTCACACACAGCCTACCACACTCACACACAGCCTAGCACGCTCACACACAGCCTAGCACACTCACACACAGTCTAGCACACTCACTCACATCCTACCACACTCACACACAGCCTAGCACGCTCACACACAGCCTAGCACACTCACACACAGTCTAGCACACTCACTCACAGCCTCGCACGTTCACACACAGCCTACCAAACTCACACACAGTCTAGCACACTCACTCACAGCCTACCACGCTCACACACAGCCTAGCAAACTCACACACAGCCTAGCACACTCACACACAGTCTAGCACACTCACTCACAGCCTACCACACTCACACACAGCCTAGCAAACTCACACACAGCCTACCACACTCACACACAGCCTAGCAAACTCACTCACAGCCTACCACACTCACACACAGCCTAGCACACTCACTCACAGTCTAGCACACTCACACACAGTCTAGCACACTCACACACAGCCTAGCACACCTCACTCACAGCCTAGCACGCTCACACACAGCCTAGCACACTCACACACAGTCTAGCACACTCACACACAGCCTACCACACTCACACACAGCCTACCACACTCACTCACAGCCTAGCACACTCACTCACAGCCGAGCACACTCACACACAGCCTAGCACACTCACTCACAGCCTAGCACGCTCACACACAGCCTACCAACTCACACACAGCCTAGCACACTCACACACAGCATACCACACTCACTCACAGCCTAGCACACTCACTCACAGCCTAGCACACTCACTCACAGCCTAGCACGTTCATACACAGTCTAGCACACTCACTCACAGCCTAGCACACTCACACACAGTCTAGCACACTCACTCACAGCCTAGCACGTTCACACACAGTCTAGCACACTCACACACAGCCTAGCAAACTCACACACAGCCTACCACGCTCACACACAGCCTAGTAAACTCACACACAGTCTAGCACACTCACTCACAGCCTACCACACTCACACACAGCCTAGCACACTCACTCACAGCCTAGCACGCTCACACATAGCCTACCACACTCACACACAGCCTACCACACTCACTCACAGCCTACCACACTCACACAGCCTACCACACTCACACACAGCCTAGCAAACTCACAGCCTAGCACAAAGACAAAGATTTCCCACGGAGAATTTTACAGACTGTAGGGGCAAGTGTTGTAGATTTGAAGCTTTCGTGACTGCAAGAATTCATATTCTTAGGTTTTTTTTCGGTAAAGTCACGTAGGTAAAAAATTAAAATTATTTTACTTTTATTAATTTAAAATTTTTACCTACGTGACTTTACCAAAAAACCTAAGAATATGGGGCACGGTTGTTAGCAAAACGCACATACGGGTGTTGTGTATGTACCCCCTTTTTATTTTTTAAATATTATTTTTTTTAAGAATTATTCTGCCAACATAGATAATATCGTTTTTTTTAATAGACGCGGCCACGTGGGAACGAACACGCCCCCACACTTCCACAGAGGCCCCACACTTCCACAGACGCGCGCATACCTCATTTCAAAGGAGAGAGGACATGAAGGGGGGGCAATAAGGAAAAAAAAAAAACTCCCCTAAATTCACACAAGAGGAACAAGGGAGGGGGAATTGCAGGCGGGGGTTGCAGAACCAGGAGACACGGAGGAAGAGATAATTATATTCTTAACAAAGAAACAGCATCAACGACAAAAAGCACAGATGGATCTTTGAACCATGTTAAATACACAAGTTACCAACTTAACCATAAAGATTAAGCAAACAGTATCCATCCTCACTCCAATTGAAAACCAGACAAAAATTGCACCAGAATCGCGACCCATCATTGTTAATTAAGTACTGACATTATTTACCTTTAAAGAATATCTACACGACCGGGCCGAAGCATCAAAGAATAATTATGGCATCTATTTCGCTCCAAAACAAATTCCTAGCCGGGATATCAGATCAAATAATCACAAGAAGTCAAATAATAAGTACGGAATTAAAGTAGAAGAGAAATCAAGGGCGGAGAAGGCTCTCAAAATTAACCAAACACAACACCCATGGGAAGCGAGCAACACGGCCGCCTTTGTCTTTCCGAGAGGATCACGACACACAGGCACCAAGCCAGGAAATGACACCATAAAAGTTGGGGCAAGGGCTCAAAGCTAATAAACACACGGACGGACACACACACGGACGCAGATGGTCCACCCCCACAGGAAGGTTTTATGACACAGCTTTTGAACAACTCGGGAAGCCGAGTGGAATTTTCCGATATAAACCGAAGGAAAATCCATACAACTCAGATCGACAGGGGCTCTGGCCTCCATCACAGATCGACAGGGGCTCTGGCCTCCATCACAGATCGACAGGGGCTCTGGCCTCCATCACAGTTCGTCAGGGGCTCTAGCTCCAACGCAGATCGACAGGGGCTCTGGCCTCCATCACAGTTCGTCAGGGGCTCTAGCTCCAACGCAGATCGACAGGGGCTCTGGCCTCCATCACAGATCGACAGGGGCTCTGGCCTCCATCACAGATCGACAGGGGCTCTGGCCTCCATCACAGATCGACAGGGGCTCTGGCCTCCATCACAGATCGACAGGGGCTCTGGCCTCCATCACAGTTTCGTCAGGGGCTCTAGCTCCAACGCAGATCGACAGGGCTCTGGCCTCCATCACAGTTCGTCAGGGGCTCTAGCTCCAACGCAGATCGACAGGGGCTCTGGCCTCCATCACAGATCGACAGGGGCTTTGGCCTCCATCACAGTTCGTCAGGGGCTCTGGCCCCCATCACATATCGTCCGGCTTCGGCTCCAACACACATATCATCCGGGCTACGAGCCATCTTCGGCTCCACCACAGATCTTCACGAGCTCCGGCCTACATCTCATCTCGTCTCCGGGCTAAGGCCCCACCAGAGTTCTCCAAGGCGACAACCATCTCTCCTCGTCGCCGCCAACGAAGAAGCTCCTGTCATTCAGAATGACGAGGGTCGCGGAGTAGCGACGCGTAGCTACAAGCCGAGGTCTGCACCACCTGAGAAGAATCGCTACCCTGAGTCGCAGAGCTGCGAGTGAAGCCAACAAAGACGCCAACGTCCACCCTGCCACGAACGAAGCATCGCTCCTCGTCAGAGTGACGACCAGCGAACAACCCGCAGGAAAGGCGGAGATCGCTGAACGAGCGCCAACTTGCGCCACCGTGCACCACTTTGCGCTGAACGTGCGCCACCGTGCGCCACCGTGCGCCACCGTGCGACACCGAGCGACAACGAGCGACACCCAGATCGACCAGCATCAACCCAAACCGACTCGTCATCCGCCGTGGAGAAAAAGAGTCAAAGTCTTCTGAACGAGCGCCGCCGCTCACCTCACAGCGGAGAAAGTCTCAGCTGCCGATCGCACAAACAACAGAGGTCGTATCGCTCCCCACATACAGACTCAAGAAACACAGAGAAAATCTTGTCAAACCAGTTTCCTTTGTCCAGAATCTCGCCGAAGATTAATTAAAACAGAGCCAGATTCGCTCTCGCGCCCACACGCCCTCACCCACCATTGTATCAAACATTCCGTTAAAAAGGATTTTAGACTTGCCGATGAATCTATTGACATATACTTTCGCCTCTGGGATACAATAAGTGCTTTTTATTACCGCCATATGAAGTGTGTCATGCTTGTTTTCAAACTCGACCAGTCGCCGATTGTGATCGATACAGGGGCGAACTAATGATGCCGGGTAGGAAAAGTAGAGGTTACAATTGATAGAAGTGTTTTTAGTCATTCAGTTCGTTAAATGCATAAGTGTTTATTCATTCATTTTAGTCAAATGCATAATCTCGTAATTGCATAAGAGTTTTGGTTATTCATATTAGTTAGTGCATAATATCGCAAATGCATAAGAATTTTTGTTATTCAATTTAGCTAAATGCATAAGTGTTTATTCATTCATTTTAGTCAAATGCATAAGAGTGTTCGTTATTCATATTGCATAATTGCATAATGTCACAGCTGCATAAGTTTTGTCGTTCATATTAGTTAATTGCATAATCTTGCCCATGAATTATTGACGCATGTTTGACCTGCATGATAGAATGTCACGTGCTTGTTAGAATAAAATTGTTATCACAGAAGCATATCGAGTGTTCCTTCCAAGTCCATGCAAAACTGTCTTATTCTTGACAACTGTATCCTGTGATGAGATATGAAAATGGAGACCTAAAATATTATAACACACACTAGGATAATCGGTAAATGAATCTATGATAATCGTGTTATCCTGATTGATAACCCTGGATAAACGAAACTAAGCAAATTATCGTAACTGCACACATTAACATAATCGCAAGCCTCCGCATAAATTACTACGATTATCATAATTTATGCATATAATTACACGCATTATCGTAATTTATGCATATTAATACACACACTATCATAATTAATGCGAATTGCGCATTTTTCGGAAAATTATTAATTTTTATTATTTTCATCAAAATTTCATAATACCAACACATACAACATAATGGGTGGCTCGTCCGGGATCTCTCGCAGACAGTGTTTTGCATGGATGATGGAATGAACCACTTCGTGTTAACCAGAATATCGGGATCGAACATTGCATGGTAATTGTGAACGGGCGGAAAACNAAAAAAAACGCCCTCTAAGGTTAAAACCCAGAATAGCAGGTTAAAACAGAGACAGTGGAATTAAGATAATATCGTATCAAACCAATTGCATCCTGTGATAAATGGTGTTAGAGGTACGCACTCTGAATCGGAAAATAACAGATAGCTCGAGTCAAACTGACTACACTCTGTGAGATAATTGTTTTATATGCACTCTGAAAAGAAATGTCAAAGTAACTTCCGCCATACCTGAGATGCTGGGATTAAGAATAATTTTTGAATGGGTTACGGGATACGGGGAGCTCGTATTTAACGTACCGACCAATCTGTTACAAAGCAGTACAGTCAGAGAGACATATGGGAAGGGAGCTGTATCGATAACACAAACACACCTCGGGGGAAACTAATTGAGTGGATAAAATGTAACGAAGGCGAACACGATGCAAAAACTGCAGAGAAGGCAGGACAGGACTCATGCCTTCTCACACAGGCATACAGACAGGGATTATGGAATGAGGGAAAATTTGGAAAGGAAACGGGAGAGAAATCAGTGCTCGCGACACCAGCGAAACTCACAGATGTTGATCCACAGAATAAATATGGAAGAAACATTAAATCACACTCTTGGGTACGTGGACAGAGTCCAGGGACTAATCGCACAAAAATTATGGATATCGAACAAAAAATCATTGACAAAGGGAAACCCTCACAATTCGAGAGAAGGGATGGAGAGATACATATGCAAACAAAAACATGTGAGACTGACAACTTCACAGATAGAGGGAGGAAAAAGGTTAAAGTAAAGTCGACAGGACACGCTCCACTAAGGGCAGAGGCAAAAACTGAAGGGAAATGGCAACACGAGCGACACGGCATTGGCGCGCACACAGAAAATGCACACCACTTAAACACAAGCGACACAGCACAGACCAAAGTGACAGATTGCCTGATGATAACTTGTTTGATGATGACGCTGTCGGCAATCAACTTTCGGAATACCTATTCACCAGTAAAACCCTTAAATTGATGGACAAGGCTCTAGTCAGAATTCCCGATTTTGACCCCCACAATAAGACTATGGATATCCACACACATATCGCAACCGTAGAAGAGGAGGCAATGATTAGAGGGCTGAGGAGACGGGATGAAAAAGCGAGTTTGTTGAAACGGACCTTACATAAAGAATCTATTCCATGGGTAAAGTCACTACCACACAAGGTTAGAAATGATTTTAAACAATTGAGCCTGGCAGTGATTCGGAAGTTTGGAGAATATTCGACACTCACTGANGGGTTTTATGCTGTAAAATCGATGACCCAGGGCATGGACCAAGATCCACGGGACTACCTCGTCCAATTTAAAAGAGCGTATTATGCAGGCGATGTGAATCAATACCACGAAGGAGATAAAATGTTCAAAATTATGTTTTTTGAATCCTTGAGCCCAGAGATTACAGAAAGGGTGAGGATGGTTTTGAATCCAGAAATCGCATCCTTACGCCGCATAGAGAGCAAGGCGTACATGGCATGGTTATACAGAGCTAAGAATCATAATTCGGATCCAGAACACAGGGAGAGGGATGAGGAACCCAGCCTCTCAGAGAGGAATAAAAATCACCGAGCAGTCCACCATGCAGGACAGAGCAGAAACGCACGCACCCATGGCAAAATAACCCAGAGAGAGGTTGGCACGAGAATGAGAGCGGCACAAAGCCGAACATTCAGGAGAATCGCAGGAGGGGGAGGTTCAGAATAGAACCATACCAACACCCCATGCCACGACACACACAAGATCAAAATTACCCACAAAGATGGCGAGGTAACAATCCAGGAAAAATTTGGCACCCAAATGGGAGAAATACTGGGCTAAAAATGTACGAGAATCGCAGGAGGGAGAGGTTCAGAGCAGAACCATATCAACACCCCATCCCACGACACACGCAAGGTTCAAATTACGCACAGAGATGGAAGATAACCACCTAGCGGGAAGGTGTTACACAGACCGCGGAGGTATGGATGCGAACATTCAGGAGAATCGCAGGATGGGAGGTCAAACACAATCGATCCAATTCCGACCAATTCCTCCACCGGCTATACCAGGAGGGAATAGAGGAATAACACAGAATGCGGTCCAAATACGTGATGAACCATCCACAGTGAGTGCGAGCGAGCGGCCAACACGCGCCCCACCCGCCGAGGTGTTAAACCCTGAGCAGGCTGCAAGTGACAGGGCTGAATGGAAGAGTGATCGGACGGTGGATAGCAGACAGCAGAGACAAAGAGAGAACACAGAGACACGCCCTGAGGAGCGCAGGCGTGAGCCTTTGAATGGAAAATATCCAAGGGAAACCAAAAATTATGTGGATCGGAGTGCTAAAATGGAGACGAATGTCCATGACGTATCGGGAATGGTGTTGAAATCCAACACACTCGTNAAAACAAAGAGGGCAACATTACGAAGGACAGAATTAAATCGACACACTGACTCGGCAAATGTGCATGTAATCGCAGAGAGAGCGAATGCCACGAACCAAGTGTCAAAGTGGTTGTGTGCGCGAATTCTGGTTACGTGCAGCACAATTTTTCACCACACACTCCACGACGCGAGAGAGTGAGAGAGGAAACTACAAAAACGAACCCGAAAACCGTGATCAAATTATCAAAGTGATAAGTGGTAAACCAGGCAACATGAGGAAGGTAACGCATAAATGCGTTCGAAACCGCTACCTAGCGTTTCCCAGGATTTAACAAAAACAAAAATGAATGTTCGTCAGAGTTATGATGTATGAGAACCGATGTAACGCAATATCGATGTTCAACGTGTTGTTTATTTCTTTGCTTATTTCAAATGTAATAAGGTTAAGATCGTAATACGTGCACGCGCGTCGTAAGAATAACCGCCGAGAGTAAGGGCGGCTGATGGGATGCATGACATAAAAGGGGGCATTACTTTGTTTGAAAATTCGCCAGTGGCCAAATCGACCCCTGATAATTTCAAAAGGGCGGACTGTTGTGTATGTACCCCCTTTTTATTTTTTTAAATATTANTTTTTTTAAGAATTATTCTGCCAACATAGATAATATCGTTTTTTTTAATAGACGCGGCCACGTGGAACGAACACGCCCCCACACTTCCACAGAGGCCCCCACACTTCCACAGACGCGCGCATACCTCATTTCAAAGGAGAGAGGACATGAAAGGGGGGCAATAAGGTAATAAAAAAAAAACTCCCCTAAATTCACACAAGAGGAACAAGGGAGGGGGGAATTGCAGGCGGGGGTTGCAGAACCAGGAGACACGGAGGAAGAGATAATTATATTCTTAACAAAGAAACAGCATCAACGACAAAAAGCACAGATGGATCTTTGAACCATGTTAAATACACAAGTTACCAACTTAACCATAAAGATTAAGCAAACAGTATCCATCCTCACTCCAATTGAAAACCAGACAAAAATTGCACCAGAATCGCGACCCATCATTGTTAATTAAGTACTGACATTATTTACCTTTAAAGAATATCTACACGACCGGGCCGAAGCATCAAAGAATAATTATGGCATCTATTTCGCTCCAAAACAAATTCCTAGCCGGGATATCAGATCAAATAATCACAAGAAGTCAAATAATAAGTACGGAATTAAAGTAGAAGAGAAATCAAGGGCGGAGAAGGCTCTCAAAATTAACCAAACACAACACCCATGGAAGCGAGCAACACGGCCGCCTTTGTCTTTCCGAGAGGATCACGACACACAGGCACCAAGCCAGGAAATGACACCCATAAAAGTTGGGGCAAGGGCTCAAAGCTAATAAACACACGGACGGACACACACACGGACGCAGATGGTCCACCCCCACAGGAAGGTTTTATGACACAGCTTTTGAACAACTCGGGAAGCCGAGTGGAATTTTCCGATATAAACCGAAGGAAAATCCATACAACTCAGATCGACAGGGGCTCTGGCCTCCATCACAGATCGACAGGGGCTCTGGCCTCCATCACAGATCGACAGGGGCTCTGGCCTCCATCACAGTTCGTCAGGGCTCTAGCTCCAACGCAGATCGACAGGGGCTCTGGCCTCCATCACAGTTCGTCAGGGGCTCTAGCTCCAACGCAGATCGACAGGGGCTCTGGCCTCCATCACAGATCGACAGGGGCTCTGGCCTCCATCACAGATCGACAGGGGCTCTGGCCTCCATCACAGATCGACAGGGCTCTGGCCTCCATCACAGATCGACAGGGCTCTGGCCTCCATCACAGTTCGTCAGGGGCTCTAGCTCCAACGCAGATCGACAGGGGCTCTGGCCTCCATCACAGTTCGTCAGGGGCTCTAGCTCCAACGCAGATCGACAGGGGCTCTGGCCTCCATCACAGATCGACAGGGGCTTTGGCCTCCATCACAGTTCGTCAGGGGCTCTGGCCCCCATCACATATCGTCCGGGCTTCGGCTCCAACACACATATCATCCGGGCTACGAGCCCATCTTCGGCTCCACCACAGATCTTCACGAGCTCCGGCCTACATCTCATCTCGTCTCCGGGCTAAGGCCCCACCAGAGTTCTCCAAGGCGACAACCATCTCTCCTCGTCGCCGCCAACGAAGAAGCTCCTGTCATTCAGAATGACGAGGGTCGCGGAGTAGCGACGCGTAGCTACAAGCCGAGGTCTGCACCACCTGAGAAGAATCGCTACCCTGAGTCGCAGAGCTGCGAGTGAAGCCAACAAAGACGCCAACGTCCACCCTGCCACGAACGAAGCATCGCTCCTCGTCAGAGTGACGACCAGCGAACAACCCGCAGGAAAGGCGGAGATCGCTGAACGAGCGCCAACTTGCGCCACCGTGCACCACTTTGCGCTGAACGTGCGCCACCGTGCGCCACCGTGCGCCACCGTGCGACACCGAGCGACAACGAGCGACACCCAGATCGACCAGCATCAACCCAAACCGACTCGTCATCCCGCCGTGGAGAAAAAGAGTCAAAGTCTTCTGAACGAGCGCCGCCGCTCACCTCACAGCGGAGAAAGTCTCAGCTGCCGATCGCACAAACAACAGAGGTCGTATCGCTCCCACATACAGACTCAAGAAAACACAGAGAAAATCTTGTCAAACCAGTTTCCTTTGTCCCAGAATCTCGCCGAAGAATTAATTAAAACAGAGCCAGATTCGCTCTCGCGCCCACACGCCCTCACCCACCATTGTATCAAACATTCCGTTAAAAAGGATTTTAGACTTGCCGATGAATCTATTGACATATACTTTCGCCTCTGGGATACAATAAGTGCTTTTTATTACCGCCATATGAAGTGTGTCATGCTTGTTTTCAAACTCGACCAGTCGCCGATTGTGATCGATACAGGGGCGAACTAATGAGATGCCGGGTAGGAAAAGTAGAGGTTACAATTGATAGAAGTGTTTTTAGTCATTCAGTTCGTTAAATGCATAAGTGTTTATTCATTCATTTTAGTCAAATGCATAATCTCGTAATTGCATAAGAGTTTTGGTTATTCATATTAGTTAGTGCATAATATCGCAAATGCATAAGAATTTTTGTTATTCAATTTAGCTAAATGCATAAGTGTTTATTCATTCATTTTAGTCAAATGCATAAGAGTGTTCGTTATTCATATTGCATAATTGCATAATGTCACAGCTGCATAAGTTTTTGTCGTTCATATTAGTTAATTGCATAATCTTGCCATGAATTATTGACGCATGTTTGACCTGCATGATAGAATGTCACGTGCTTGTTAGAATAAAATTGTTATCACAGAAGCATATCGAGTGTTCCTTCCAAGTCCATGCAAAACTGTCTTATTCTTGACAACTGTATCCTGTGATGAGATATGAAAATGGAGACCTAAAATATTATAACACACACTAGGATAATCGGTAAATGAATCTATGATAATCGTGTTATCCTGATTGATAACCCTGGATAAACGAAACTAAGCAAATTATCGTAACTGCACACATTAACATAATCGCAAGCCTCCGCATAAATTACTACGATTATCTCCGTGATTATCATAATTTATGCATATAATTACACGCATTATCGTAATTTATGCATATTAATACACACACTATCATAATTAATGCGAATTGCGCATTTTTCGGAAAATTATTAATTTTTATTATTTTCATCAAAATTTCATAATACCAACACATACAACAGGGAGTAGGTGCCCAGAACCACGCCCGTCCGCCTTTGTTTTCCCAGTGGTGATGTTGTTTTTACACACTGCACCAGGTACTCATTTAAGTCTGAGTCGACCTAAGCGACAGCTCAGGACCGGTTCACATATTCGCCACTGTTTGTGGCCGTGACCGGGAGAATGGAACTCTGGAAAAATCGGGTTCGCCAGTCCAGTGCACTAACCACTGCGCCACCACTCACACAGTCTCGCAACGTCACAGACACACACATACACACAGTATAACACACACACAGTATAACACACACACAGTATAACACACACAGACACACACACAGTATAACACACACACAGTATAACACACACAGTATAACACACACACAGTATAACACACACACACACACACACACATTATAACACACAGACATTATAACANACACACACACAGACACACACAGTATAACACACACAGTATAACACACACAGTATAACACACACACAGTATAACACACACACAGTATAACACATACACAGTATAACACACACACAGTATANCACACACACACACAGTATAACACACACAGTATAACACACACACAGTATAACACACACACAGTATAACACACACAGTATAACACAACAAACCCTCTAGACATCCGTCACTGGAGCCTTAAAGGTCACACATCTATCATAAGACGACGGTTCGGGCAATGGCCCTTCCTTCAAAGCACGTTTTTTTTAAAAAAACAACAACAACAACAACCCTCAATCTCGTGACCATCTTGCGGGGGTCAAACCCCTTCCTTTCAGGATGTGCGCCAGTCTACGGCGTAGATACCGTGCAGGATGACTTTTCGAGCGGTGCCGGGAGAGAGAGAGGAGAGAGAGAGGAGAGGAGGAGGAGGGGGGAGATGGAGGTTGGGTGGGCAGCAATTCCACATCGCAGCGACACGAAAACAAACTGCGCTGGGCCACAGCACCATGGAGTGGTGGTGGCGGCGAGAGACGCTTGCGGGCACCGCACCGCGATCTCGAGGCGGATTCGTGGGGGGGGGGCCCGAGACTTCACCGCGCAGTAGCCCTGGGCCCCCCCCCTCCTGCCCCCCCAAACTCTTTACCCGAGAAACTCGGAGCGCGTGACCATCACCGCGCACCGCACGTGCCCCCGCCACGTATCCGCGCGCCTACCCCACGCACCGCACGTACCACACGCACCGCACGTACCCACGCACCGCACGCGCGTACCCACGCACCGCACGTACCACACGCACCGCACGTACCATACACACCACACGTACCCTACCACACGTACCCACGCACCGCACCGCACGTACCACACGCACCGCACGTATCCTACCACACGTACCGCATCAACCGCACGTACCACACGCACCGCACGTACCACACGCACCGCACGTACCGCGCTGGAGTAGGGCGGCGCTCCGAGTGTGATGCCGTCCCGTAGGAGCTTCTCTCTCAGCAGCACCTTGAGACGCAGCTTCGAGTAAGAGGATCTCGCGCCCTGGCTTGAGTGGACATTGAGATGATGCTGATGCTGCTGATGCTGCTGATGCTGCTGCTGCTGCTGTTGGTGCTGGTGGTGGTGCACATAGTGCAGCTGCTGGTGATGATTTTGAAGGTGGTGGTGGTGGTGGTAGTGGTTGTTATGGCTGTGGTGGTGGTGTAGAAGCTGCTGATGATGCTGCTGATGCTGGTGGTGGTGGAGAGTTAGGAGAGCCGCCCTCTCCGGCTTCAATTCCTCCTCCAGATCGAAGTAGAGCGCCGCTCCCGCTGTCCTCTCGGCCAGGCGAGACACGGCGGCGATGATCTTGGAGCGATGCGCCGGTTCGGACACTCCGATCGCGTCCAGGTCCGCCTCGCCCACCTGCCGACAGATCTCGAGGTCGTCGTAGCCGTTCTCGAGGAAGGCGTCCGTGTAGGCGTCCAGGCTCAAAGTCCTGAGCCATTCGCCCACGACCCTGGCGGACATCCCCGACTCACGCTCCGAGACGAGCAGAGCGGCCCTCTGCGTGGTGGCGTGCGCGCCCGCCAGCGTGGAGGCGACTTGGAGCCGTCACTTGGAGGGGGACGCCACGGGAATGCCTCGTCTCGTGTCGGGCCGCAGGCAGTGTGCGCGCATGTTGTGTGCGTGTGTGTGTGTACACGTGTGTGTGTGTGTGTACACGTGTGTCCGGTGTGTGTGTTCCGTGTGTGTGTACACGTGTGTGTGTGTACACGTGTGTGTGTGTGTACACTGTGTGTGTGTGTACACGTGTGTGTGTGTGTGTTCACGTGTGTGTGTGTGTCCACGTGTGTGTCCACGTGTGTGTGTGTGTCCACGTGTGTGTGTGTCCACGTGCGCGCGTGTGTTTGTGTCCACGTGTGTGTTTGTGCGCGTGTGTCAACGTGCGCGTGTGGGTATCCACGTGCGCGTGTCTGTCCACGTGTGTGTGTGTCCACGTGTGTGTCTGTCCACGTGTGCGCTTTTGTGTCCACGTCCGTGTGTGTCCACGTGTGTCTGTGTATGTGTGTCCACGTGTGTGTGTGTCTGGTAATGTCTTCAAGTCTACCTATGTGTCCCGTGTGTCTGTGTATGTGTATCTGTGTGTGTGTGTGTCTGTGTGTGTGTGTCTGCTGATGCGTCTGTTGGCTGAAGTATTATTGTCCCTTCGTCCTGCGCGTATCTGACCAATCTCTCGCTCTGTCTCCCCCCCTCCCCCACCCCTTTGTGTCTGCTATTGTCTGAATGATGCATGCCCCATTTGTCTTTGCGAGTGTTCCTACTCGTGCCTGTGTCCCTCTACCTTACTGGAGCGTCCCTGTAACGTGCGCGAATATTTCCCTTCTCGTCTGTGTCTTTCTGTAGCGCGCGTGCGTGTCAATATTTGTCAATCGCATTGTTTACGTTTACGCGTGCTGCTGCGAATATTCCGTGTGTGTGTCTCTCTCTCTCTCTTGGTGTCTACATTAATAGACGCGTCTGTGTCTGTGTGTGTGCCTTTGATGATGATGATGATCCGTTACCATCTACGCCTCCTTTGTTCCAGTCAACTCTGCGTTCCCACTCCGTAGCATGCGCACACACACACGCGCACGCAGCACACGCAAGCGCACGCGTGCAGGTAATTCAATTGCTAATATCTGTTGCATGTATTCACCTACGGAGTGTATGTGTGTGTACGGTCTGTGTGTGATTACCCACAAACCCACCGTTCGTGTTTAATCCAGAGCCCATGCAATGCTCACCTACTGACTTGAGTGTCAATGTTAACTAGATGCGCCGATTCCAACGCGTGTCTGTGCGCGTACCGCTCGCTGCACGCGAAACACCGCGTGTGCATTACGCACGCGGTGTGCCCGTGCGGTCTGTAGCGCGCTTGCACGCTGTGCCCCTGAGCACACATGCCGTGTGCTGTTAACACAGTGCTGTTGTGTGCATGTACTGTGCGTGCGTGTACGCGTGATCTGTTCTATGCGGTTGCACGTACAATTGACTCTACGTGTATATGACGTGCACATGCATGGGTGTATTGTGCATGTGTCTCGATGCATATGATGCGTGCCTGTGTAAGTACTATCCTGTATATGCTGGTGTATGTCGNTGTGTGTGTGTGTGTCAGTGCGTGTCTTTGTGTATGTGTCTATGTAGGTAGCTCTCTAGCTGTGTGTGTGTGTATCTCAGTGTGTGTACATGTGTACATCTTTATATGCGTCTCTAAGTGTATGCAGCTTTGCGTGTATCTGTGTGTGGCTGTGTGTATGTGTCACTGTATGTGTCTATGTGTGTATCTGTGTGTGCCTGTGTGTATGTGTCACTGTATGTGTCTATGTGTGTGTGTGTGGCTGTGTGTATGTGTCACTGTATGTGTCTATGTGTGTGTGTGTGGCTGTGTGTATGTGTCACTGTATGTGTCTATGTGTGTGTGTGGCTGTGTGTATGTGTCACTGTATGTGTCTATGTGTGTGTGTGGCTGTGTGTATGTGTCACTGTATGTGTCTATGTGTGTGTGTGTATCTCAGTGTGTGTGTGTATGTATCAGTGTGTGTATCCGTGTGTGGCTGTGTGTATGTAGCTATGAATCTGTGTATGCATATTTGCGTATGTATCTGTGTATATCTGTGTATGTATATCTGTGTATCTGTGTTTACATGTATCTGTATGTCTTTGTGTACGTATATGTGTTGCTGTGTGTCCGTGATTATGTGTCAATGTGTATGTATCTAATTGTGTATCTCGGTGAGATTATATCTGTGTATGTATCTCTCTGCACCTCGGTGTATGTACCTCTGTGTACGTATTTCCGTATATGCATCTCACGGTATGTATCCCTGTGGGCGTACATCAGTGTCTGTATCTCACTGTATGTACGTATCTCTGCGTATGTATCTCTATGTGTGTGTATCTCTATGTGTGTGTATCTCTGTGTATGTATCTCGATGTATGTGTATGTATCTCTGTGTGTGTATCTCTATGTGTGTATGTATCTCAGTGTGTGTATGTATCTCGATGTGTGCGTATGTATCTGTGTGTGTATCTCTATGTGTGCATCTCGATGTGTGTATGTATCTCTATTTGTGTGCGTATCTCGATGTGTGTGTGTGTATCTCTGTGTGTGTATCTCTATGTATGTATCTCTGTGTGTGTATCTCTGTGTGTGTATCTCTGTGTATGTATCTCTGTGTGTGTATTTCTGTGTATGTATCTCTGTGTATGTATCTCTATATATCTCTGTGTGTATGTATCTCTGTGTATGTATCTCTGTGTGTGTATCTCTACGTGTGTATCTCTGTGTATCTATCTCTGTGTATGTATCTCTGTGTATGTATCTCTGTGTGTGTATCTCTGTGTGTGTATCTCTGTGTATGTATCTCTGTGTATGTATCTCTGTGTATGTATCTCTGTGTGTATCTCTGTGTGTGTATCTCTGTGTGTGTATCTCTGTGTATGTATCTCTGTGTGTGTATCTCTGTGTATATATCTCTGTGTGTGTATCTCTGTGTATGTATCTCTGTGTATGTATCTCTGTGTGTGTATCTCTGTGTGTGTATCTATGTATCTCTGTGTGTGTATCTCTGTGTATATATCTCTGTGTGTGTATCTCTGTGTATGTATCTCTGTGTATGTATCTCTGTGTGTGTATCTCTGTGTGTGTATCTCTGTGTATGTATCTCTGTGTATGTATCTCTGCGTTGCCGCGTGCGCGCGAGCGCTCGCCGCCGGTTCCACTGAATGGAGCGCTCTGAGCGCGCTCGCGACCTGGGAAGTGGCGGTGGGGGGCGGAGGAGTGGGGGGGGAGGGTGTAGAAGTNGGGGGGAGGGTGTAGAAGTGGGGGAGGGTAGGAGAGAGGAGCCGGGGGCAGGGGCTGGGTGAGAAAGGAGTGCGGGGGGGGGTAACTGGAGGAGAGAGGGGAGTGGTGGGAGTGGTGGGGGGGTGAGGGATATGGGAGAGGGTGGAGGGAGGAACGGGCTGTGAGGGATGGGTGGGTGGGTGGTGCTGAGAGGTATAACGGGGGCAGCAGGGGAGGGGCTGGGTATCATGGAGGATGGGGGAGGGGGAGGATTTGGGGGGTTCGGTGTACTCCCTGTGACGTCATAGGCACCGGTACAAAGCGCGCGAACGATGCGTGGCGTCTCGGCCAATCAGCGGCGGGAATTAGGCGTGTCGGCGATGACGTCATCGGCATCACGATCAGAACCAGTGGAACATCACGCGAAAGTGATCAGCGTTAATCAATGAAAACGTCGATATCAGCAGCAGCAGCAGTAGCAGCAGTAGCGAGCACCATCAGGAAATCGACACTGCGATCATCATCATCCGCAGCAGCAGCAGCTGCATATCGACACTGAGATCATAATCATCGTCATCGGTTGCGGTAATTGAATCGTCGTCATCATCATCATCGTCTGCATTATAATTATCAGCATCATCAATATTATTGTAATAATTTAATATTACATTAAAGAAGTTATCAACATCATTTGGCCATCATCATCATCACGACTCATCACGACTAACAACAACAACATCATTTCATATCATCGCTATGGCTACGCGGCCATATTCACCATTTCAGACCACGGGAACTCTTTGACCATACTTCACCACGCTTGCTCGTTTTGTTTTACTACGATAGGGCGGTTATCCGAAGCGACGAGAACGCTTCGGATAACCGCTCGGCCGCCACTGATGTGAGCCGTGAATCAAACTCCGACCGGGTCCGCCGGGGTTCGGTGCCCTCAAACGCGACGACTAAAACCTCCGTGCGTCCGTTCCACGATTATCGTTCATGAACTTCGCTGTCCATCAAATCAACCCATCAGCACCATACATCATCACCATCCATACATCATCACTGTCGTCATCGTCGTCATCATCGTCGCCATCACCGTCGTCATCGTCGTCGTCATCGTTGTCGTCACCATTGTCGTCATCATCGTCATCGTCATCACCGTCGTCATCGTCGTCGTCATCGTTGTCATCACTGTCGTCATCGTCGTCGTCATCGTCGTCGTCATCGTTGTCATCACCGTCGTCATCGTCGTCGTCATCGTCGTCATCACCATTGTCGTCATCATCGTCGTCATCATCGTCATCGTCATCGTCGTCGTCATCATCGTCGTCATCGTCGTCATCACCGTCGTCATCATCGTTATCATCGTCGTCATCGTCGTAGTCGTCATCGTCGTCATCACCGTCGTCATCACCGTCGTCATCATCGTCATCATCGTCGTCATCGCCATGACCGTCGTCATCGCCATCACCGTCCTCATCGTCGTCGTCATCATCGTCATCACCATTGTCGTCATCGTCGTCGTCGTCATCACCGTCGTCGTCATCATCGTCGTCGTTACCGTCATCATCGTCTTCATCGTCGTCATCACCGTCGTCATCGTCGTCATCATCGTCACCGCCATCACCGTCGTCATCGTCATCGTCGTCATCACCATTGTCGTCATCGTCGTCGTCGTCATCACCGTCGTCGTCATCATCGTCGTCGTCACCGTCATCATCGTCTTCATCGTCGTCATCATCGTCGTCGTCACCATCATCATCGTCGTCATCATCGTCGTCACTGTGGATGACGTCACTGTGGATGACGTCACTGTGGATGAGGTCACTATGAATGAGGTCACTGTGGATGACGTCACTGTGGATGAGGTCACTGTGGATGACGTCACTGTGGATGAGGTCACTGTGGATGAGGTCACTGTGGATGACGTCACTGTGGACGAGGTCACTGTGGATGACGTCACTGTGGATGAGGTCACTATGGATGAGGTCACTGTGGATGAGGTCACTGTGGATGACGCCACTGTGGATGACGTCACTGTGGATGACGTCACTGTGGATGACGTCACTGTAGATGACGTCACTGTGGATGACGTCACTGTGGACGATGTCACTGTGTATGACGTCACTGTGGATGACGTCACTGTGGACGAGGTCACTGTGGATGACGTCACTCTGGATGAGGTCACTGTGGATGACGTCACTGTGGACGACGTCACTGTGGATGACGTCACTATGGATGAGGTCACTGTGGATGACGTCACTATGGACCCTCCCCCCCCCACCCGCATCTTCTCCGTCTCCGCCATCCGGAGCTCATCTTCACTCGCGACGCGAGATCGCTCGATGGCCCCTAAAATGTTGTCGATACTTTATCGATCGCTATTGATCCACTGCTGGATGAAGGGCCCCCCCCCCATACTTCACCACGCTGGTCGGTGCCGGTTGGTGAATGAAGGTGGCNGGGGGGGGGGCCGCGTGCGCTGCGTGTCGAACTTCTTTCGCACCGTACGTAGCCGAACCGTGCTCATCGCAGGTTGCCGCGGGGATGATATTTGGAAGAGGTCATCGCCGCGTCCCGAATATCATTCCTCGACACGGGCACGTGGTCCAGCACAGCGGCGAGACTTCACAGGCAGTCATTATACATGTGTGGGTGGTGGGGGTGGTGGGGTGGTGGGGTGGTGGGGGTGGTGGGGTGGTGGGGTGGTGGGTGGTGGGGTGGTGGGGTGGTNGGGTGGTGGGGTGGTGGGGTGGTGGGGGTGGTGGGGTGGTGGGTGGTGGGGGTGTTGGGGTGGTGGGGTGGTGGGGTGGTNGGGTGGTGGGGGTGGTGGGGTGGTGGGTGGTGGGGTGTTGGGTGTTGGGTGGTGGGGTGGTGGGGTGGTGGGGTGGTGGGGTGGTGGGTGGTGGGGTGTGGGGTGTTGGGGTGTTGGGTGTTGGGTGGTGGGGTGGTNGGGTGGTGGGGTGTTGGGTGTTGGGGTGGTGGGGTGGTNGGGTGGTGGGGTGTTGGGTGTTGGTGGTNGGGTGGTGGGTGGGGGGTGGTGGGGGTGGTGGGGGTGTTGGGGTGGTGGGGTGGTGGGGGTGGGGTGGNGGGGGGGGGGGGTGGGGGTGTGGGGTGGTGGGGTGGTGGGGGTNGGGTGGTGGGGTGGTGGGTGGTGGGGGGGGGGGGTGGGGTGGTGGGGTGTAGGGTGGTGGGGTGGTGGGGTGGTAGGGGTGGTGGGGTGGTGGGGTGGTAGGGGTGGTNGGGTGGTAGGGTGGTNGGGGTGGTGGGGTGGTNGGGGTGGTGGGGTGGTGGGGTGGTAGGGGTGGTGGGGTGGTGGGTGGTAGGGGTGGAGGGGTGGTGGGGTAGTGGGGTGGTGGGGTGGTAGGGGTGGTGGGGTGGAGGGGAGTGGGTGGTAGGGGTGGTAGAGGTGGTGGGTGGTGGGGTGGTAGGGGTGGTGGGGGTGGTGAGGTGGTGGGGTGTGAGGGTGGTGGGGTGGTGGGGTGGTGGGGGTGGAGGAGTGGAGGGGTGGTAGGGTGGTGGGGTGGTTGGGTGGTCTGGGTGGAGGGAGTGGAGGGAGTGGAGGGGTGATGGGGTGATGGGGTGATGGGGTGATGGGGTGGAGGGGTGGAGGGAGTGGAGGGGTGGTGGGGTGGAGGGGTTGGTCTGGGTGGTGGGGTGGTGGGTTGGTGGGGTTGGTCGAGGTGATGGGGTGGTGGGGTGGAGGGGTGGTGGGGTGGAGGGGCTAGTGAGGGTGGTTTGGGTGGAGGGGTGGTGGGGGTGGTGGTGGGGTCATCAATTATTCACCTCTATGGTAACTGCACATTGAGCCGTAATGTTTCCCGTTACGCGGTCGCTGATTTAACACATCACGCAAATCAAACACGCGGCATTGCCCGCCCTGTATTTGACAAAGACAAAGATCCCCCGCATAGCCTTAACAGACTCTCGGGGCAAGTGCTGTTAGCGAGCACCTACGAAGGCCGGCACGGCACACGACGGAGGGTGAGTGGCCAGCACCACGCCCGGCCGCCTTTGTCCCCCCCAGTTGCGATGTCCACTACACGGCACCAGGTGCTCATTTGCGGCTGAGTCGACCTAGGTGAGACCCAGAGCCCGTTCGGATAATCGCCACCGGCATTGAACCGCGAGCGGGAATCGAACTCGGGATGCCGGGTCCGCAGCTAACCGCAGCGCCACCGCTCCCTCCCCACACTCGCACACCCCAAAGGTGGCAGTGGTGTTTGCGAGCACCTATCAAAGTCTCGTCCACGGCGCACAATGATAGGTGGCGATGGAGGCTCCGTGTCGGCAAAGCCCCGCCGGCCCCCCCCTCCCCCACACCTCTCCCGCCCGGACCGCCTTTGTCTCCCCAACGCGTACGTCCGCACATATAAGTCGGCACACAGCTGGATCAACGCTGTTGGTTATGCTGGTAGGAACCTCCTGGTTACACCAGCCCACAGGGATTATTGTGTCCGTCCGTCCGTCGTGCAGGGAGGGGCTGGGTCGGGAGGGAGGGCTGGGTGGGGAGGGGAGGGTGGGAAGGGCTGGGTGGGAGAGTGGGGAGGGGCTGGGTGGGGGTGGGAGGGTGGGGAGGGTAGGGAGGGCTGGGTGGGGAGGGTGGGAGGGAGGGGGGGGGGGGTGGGAGGGTGGAGAAGGAGGATGGTGAGGGGCTGGGTGGGGAGGGTGGGGAGGGCTGGGTGGGGAGGGTGGGCTGGGTGGGGGTGGGTGGGAGGGGCTGGTCACCCGTGGTGCCCTTATAAAACTCAACGTTTAACCTACTCACGCCGGCTTGTGCCCACCCTCACAGTCTGCCATATTTGCGGAATACACCACGCCGCCGTTGACCTGGCCATTGACCGAGCAACCCAACGTTCCTACCAGCTCCCTCCGCAGGAATGTGTTTGGATGCTGAGTCGACTTAGCGAGGGGGGAGTGGGTGAAGGGGCTGTGGGTGGACGAAGCCTCAGGATGGAGTTGAGAGGGATGGACATCATTGACGGAATCTACAGCGGTGCTTCGAACAAAAATGTCAAGACTTACACGGGACTATCAGATTTTTAATGGAAACATCACGAATAGTGACACCCTGTGACAGGATAACACTTTCAAATCGCTATTAGGTGTCTCAGCGCGACTTCAAGATTCACATTGTCTCACTTTTTGTAGCCGCTATGCACCTTTAACAGAATGTACAGCGGCGCTTCGAAACATCTTAACACGTACATGAGATCCATACTGTTTGGTTCTTTCGGTAAAGTCACGTAGGTAAAAAAGAAAAGTTTAAAAAAAATTACTTTTTGAAAGTAAAAAAAAATAAAAATATTTTTTTTTTGCTTTTTAAAAGTTAAAAATAAAAAATGTTTTTACTTTCTATTTTTTTACCTACGTGACTTTAACGAAAGAACCAAAGAGTATGGATCCGTGCAGTCACGAAAACTTCAAACCTAGAAAGAACTTACACGGGACTATCGTTCTTAATGGAAGAAGAACGTATAACAATACACCGTTACATGACTTGCATCCCACTGGGATTTTTGCACACAGTGTTGGTGTACGGTGATTTTTCTGCAATATTCTGCTGTCTTTTCTTGGATTTTCTGTTTGCACTCAGTCACTTTTGATGATCATAGGGGCCGTCTATAAATGACGTCACGTACCTGGGGGGAGGGGTCAGACATTTGTGACGTTGTGTGACGAGGGGGGGGAGGTTTGAGAAATGTGACGTCACATCAAAATGCGTAACTTTAAATAAATATAGACACACGTTCTACTTAGTTAAATAGACGTTTTAATAAATGTTTTCCCCTACAACATCAGAGTGCAGTGCCACATTAAATACGCACTACGATGACAATAGTTTAAACTTTAAAGCGATTTGAAGCATGTTTTCTTATTCTTTATTCTAGATTTAAAGCTTTCGTGACTGCAAGGATTCATATTCTTGGTTTTTCGGTAAAGTCACGTAGGTAAAAAATTAAAATTAATAAAATAAAATTAAAATAAAAATCACGACGTTTCGGAGGCAACACAAGCTTCCGTCTTCAGTGCTGTGACTGTTCCACCTGAAGACGGAAGCTTGTGTTGCCTCCGAAACGTCGTGATTTTTTTATTTTATTTTTATTTTACTTTTTATTAATTTAAATTTTTTAGCCTCGTTCTGTTCACACGTTGAGGCGCGTGTCTGAGGGTCTGTGCGGAGCGCGCCATCTACGGGCGAAGCAACGACCGACAGCTCACGCGAGTGACGACTTGACCCGATCTCAGACCCCCAGGACGAGTGGTGAGCAGGGAGGAAGATGGGTGGTGATGGGTGGGACGAGTGGTGAGCAGGGAGGAAGATGGGTGGTGATGGGTGGGACGCGTGGTGTGTAGGGGGAGGATGGGTGGTGATGGGTGGGACGCGTGGTGTATAGGGAGGAGGATGGGGTGGTGATGAGTGGGACGAGTGGTGAACAAATCTAAGAATAAGGCGTTTAATTACCCTTTCTGGTGATCAAACAGGAGTTGTGTGTCAGGGGCCGTCCATAAATGACGTCACGCGATTTTGGACGATTTTTGACCCCCCCCCCCCATCGTCACACGGCGTCACAAAGCTCTGCCCCCCCAAAAAAATAAAACATGCTTCAAATCGCTTTAAACTATTGTCATTGTAGTGCGTATTTAATGTGGCGCTGCACTCTGATGTTGTAGGAGAAAACATTTATTAAAAAGTCTATTTAATAATTGGTTCTTTACCCTTCTATCTGGCAACAAAACTGACACCTTTTTGCAAGGAGTCATGTTTGCATAGACCGCAATACCTGCAGTCATAATACAAACAAAAGAACATAACTCTGATAATGTGCACTGTCCTTGAAGTTGATTGGTCCACACCCGAGACAGCTTTGCTTCGAGCCTAGTCTCATATGGGTTGGACCAGATGACGCCAAAAGGCGCACAACTCAAGGACAATGCACCATCAGAGTATGAGAGCTCGGGGCAAGCATCTACACTATGGGACCTCATTTGCCAGTAAAAATATGATAATTGGTTCTTTACCCTTCTATCTGGCAACAAAACTGACACCTTTTTGCAAGGAGTCATGTTTGCATAGACCGCAATACCTGCAGTCATAATACAAACAAAAGAACATAACTCTGATAATGTGCACTGTCCTTGAAGTTGATTGGTCCACACCCGAGACAGCTTTCCTTCGAGCCTAGTCTCATATGGGTTGGACCAGATGACGCCAAAAGGCGCACAACTCAAGGACAATGCACCATCAGAGTATGAGAGCTCGGGGCAAGCATCTACACTATGGGGACCTCATTTGCCAGTAAAAATATGATAATTGGTTCTTTACCCTTCTATCTGGCAACAAACTGACACCTTTTGCAAGGAGTCATGTTTGCATAGACCGCAATACCTGCAGTCATAATACAAACAAAGAACATAACTCTGATAATGTGCACTGTCCTTGAAGTTGCACATTATCAGAGTTATGTCTTTTGTTTGTATTATGACTGCAGGTATTGCGGTCTATGCAAACATGACTCCTTGCAAAAAGGTGTCAGTTTTGTTGCCAGATAGAAGGGTAAAGTCTATTTAATTAAGTAGAACGTGTTGTCTATATTTATTTAAAGTTGCACATTTTGATGTGACGTCACATTTCTCACCCCTCGTCACACATCGTCACAAATGTCTGACACCCACCCCCCCACAGGTGCGTGACGTCATTTATGAACGGCCCCAAAGTGTGGGGGTACCCAAGACGTCTGCCCGGCGTGGAGGAGTAGGCCAAATGCCCACTAGATTCCAGAATTCCCCCTCCGTGTGCATTGCTGCTCGCCGAATCAATCTTGCAAGAAAATAAAAGAGCTCATCATGCTCGATGAGGTTTCGTCCACGGGACGTGCCCTTCATCAACTGATCCTGCAATCACGCAATGTTCGCCTTTAATTCCAGCTCATCAGCAAAGCACCACCGCCCTTAAACGCCACGTGTTTAGCGCGTTCCGTTGCTCGTCCAGGTACTTCAGCAATAATCGGTGCAGCTGACAGAGGTCGCAACCGGGTACCCGGTACCCTACCCGATACCCGGCTACCCGTAACCGGCCGGGTACGGGTATCCGTTTGCGACCCTGGTGCGGCCGGGTACCGGTACGGGTAGGCCGTGAGTCACTGGTGAGTAACCGTTTGTCATCATGTCGGGTTGGGTACGGGTACGGGTACCCGTTTGCTACCCTGGTGCGGCCGGGTACGGGTACGGGTAGGCCGTGAGTCACTGGTGAGTAACCGTTTGTCACTCATTTCGGGTAGGGTACGGGTAAGGAACGGCTACTCGTACCCGGCCAGGTACGGGTACCCATTTGCGACCCTGGTGCGGCCGGGTACGGGTACGGGTAGGGAACGGGACACACACACGTACACACAAAGACAAAGATCCCCGTATAGCCTGAACAGACTGTAGGGGCAAGTGCTGTTAGCGAGCATCTTCACACACACGTACACACACACACACGTACACACACACGTACACACACACGTACACACACACTTACNCACACACACACGTTCACACACACACGTACACACACACACATAGTACACACACACACAGACTACAGACAGCTCTGTTAATTTATCTCTATTTTTTTATTGAGCTCCGCAGGTTTTGTGCTGGAGGGTACCCATTTGCGACCCTGGTGCGGCCGGGTACGGGTACGGGTAAGGAATCAAAACCCGATTTAAAGCTTTCGTGACTGCAGGGATTAATCTTCTTGGTTCTTTCGGTAAAGTCACGTAGAAGGGAAGTAATAAAATAATAAAAATAAAACATAATAAAATAATTCTCACGACGTTTCGGCTACAACGCAAGCACCTTTCTGAAGAGATGCCGCGACTCTAAGGTAATACCAACATTCTTTTGTTAAGGCGCTCTTCTTCCACCTCCAACCCAGCTTATATATACGCTCTAGCTTGGCAGTGTCTCATTCTTCACCTGAAGACGGCTGCTTGCGTTGTAGCCGAAACGTCGTGAGAATTATTTTATTATGTTTTATTTTTATTATTTTATTACTTCCCTTCTACGTGACTTGACCGAAAGAACCAAGAAGATGAACCTCTGGTGCAGCATCGCCACCCCCCCCCCCAGTACGCTGAACCCGTTACACAACAGATGTGTTGAGAGTAGCGGCCTCGCCTCCGACAGCGCTCATCAGACGCAGCGCAAACTCTCTCGCCTGCTCGCGATTGCCCCGAAGACAGCTGGCCATAAAAGCGTCGCCTCCAACACAAAACCTGCAGAGCTCAATAAAAAAATAGAGATAAATTAACAGAGCTGTCTGTAGTCTCTGTGTGTGTACGTGTGTGTACGTGTGTGTGTACGTGTGTGTACGTGTGTGTACGTCTGTGTGTGTACGTGCGTGTGTGTGTACGTGTGTGTGTCTTTATACATGTACGTGTGTGTGTGTACGTGTGTGTGTACGTGTGAGTGCGTGTGTGTACGTGTGTGTGTACGTGTGTGTACGTGTGTGTGTGTACGTGTGTGTGTACGTGTGTGTGTGTGCGTGTNTGTGTGTGTGTGTGTGTGTGTGTACGTGTGTGTGGTGTACGTGTGTGTGCGTGTGTGTACGTGTGTGTATGTGTTTGTGTGTGTGTGTGTACGTGTGTGTGTACGTGTGTGTGTGTACGTGTGAGTGCGTGTGTGTGTGTGTACGTGTGTGTGTGTGTGCGTATGTGTGTGTGTGCGTGTGTGTACGTGTGTGTGTACGTGTGTACGTGTGTGTGTGTGTAAGTGTGAGTGCGTGTATGTGTGTGTATGTCTGTGTGTGTACGTGTGTGTGTATGTGTGTGTGTGTGTGTGTGCGTGTGTGTGTACGTGTGTGTACGTGTGTGTGTACGTGTGTGTGCGTGTGTGTGTAGTGTGTGTGTGCGTGTGTGCGTCTGTGTGTGTTGTACGTGTGAGTGCGTGTGTGTGTGTGTACGTGTGTGTGTACGTGTGTGTGTACGTGTGTGTGTGTGTGCGGTAGTGTAGCGTGGTGCTGACCACCCACCCCTCGTGTGCCGTGCCGACCTTCACAGGTGCTGCTCCCTAACAGCACTTGCCCCAACAGTCTGTTAAAGCTATACGGGGGTTCTTTGTCTTTATTGCGGTCAGCCAGCTAAGAACCTGGCCACCCGAGTTCGATTCCCGCTCAAGCGGCAAACACCCAGTGACGAATATCTGAACCGGTCCTGGGCCTCCCCTAGATCGACTCAGCCTCAAATGAGTACCTGGTGCGGTGTGTTGTAAACATCGCCACTGGGAGACAAAGGCGGCCGGGCGTGGTGCAGGCCACCCACCCCTCGTGTGCCGTGCCGGCCTTCATAGGTGCTACTCGCTAACAGCACTTGCCCGACAGTCGGGTAAGGCTATCCGGGGGATCTTTGTCTTTGTTAATGATTATTCATGGATGTGTGCTTGGGGGTGCTTGTGGGGGGAGGAATGCTTGTTGTGTTGATGGTTTATGTGTGTGAGAGATTTATGCGTGTGCAAGCCTGTGTGTGTGTTCATGGGTCTGTGTGCCTGTGTGTGTGTTCATGGGTCTATGTGCCTGTGTGTGTGTTCATGGGTCTGTGTGCCTGTGTGTGTGTTCATGGGTCTGTGTGCCTGTGTGTGTGTTCATGGGTCTGTGTGCCTGTGTGTGTGTGTTCATGGGTCTGTGTGCCTGTGTGTGTGTGTTCATGGGTCTGTGTGTGTGTGTGTGTGTCATGGGTCTGTGTGTGTGTGTGTCATGGGTCTGTGTGTGTGTGTTCATGGGTCTGTGTGCCTGTGTGTGTGTGTGTGTTCATGGGTCTGTGTGCCTGTGTGTGTGTTCATGGGTCGGTGTGCCTGTGTGTGTGTTCATGGGTCTGTGTGCCTGTGTGTGTGTTCATGGGTCTGTGTGTGTGTTCATGGGTCTGTGTTTGTGTTCATGGGTCTGTGTGCCTGTGTGTGTGTTCATGGGTCTGTGTGCCNGTGTGTGTGTGTGTTCATGGGTCTGTGTGCCTGTGTGTGTGTGTGTTCATGTGTTTGTGTGCCTGTGTGTGAGTTATGTATATGCTGTGTATATGGTGCGTATATGCTGTGTGTATGCTGTGCAAGTGTTGTGTATATGCTGTGTGTATGCTGTGTGTATGTGCTGTGTATATTCTGTGTGTATGCTGTGTACATGTTGTGTATATGCTGTGTATATGCTGTGTAAGTGTTGTGTATATGCTGTGTATGCTGTGTATATGATGTGTGTATGCTGTGTATATGCTATGTATATGTTGTGTATATGCTGTGTGTATGATGTGTGTATGCTGTGTGTATGCTGTATAAGTGTTGTGTATATGCTGTGTGTATGTTGTGTATATGCTGTGTGTATGCTGTGTATATGCTGTGTGTATGCTATGTATATGTTGTGTATATGCTGTGTGTATGCTGTGTATATGCTATGTATATGCTGTGTGTATGATGTGTGTATGTGTGTGTATGCTGTGTATATGCTGTGTGTATGCTGTGTATATGCTATGTATATGTTGTGTATATGCTGCGTGTATGATGTGTGTATGCTGTGTGTATGCTGTGTATATGCTGTGTGTATGCTGTGTATATGTTGTGTATATGATGTGTGTATGCTGTGTGTATGCTGTGTATGCTGTGTATATGCTGTGTGTATGCTGTGTATATGTTGTGTATATGCTGTGTGTATGCTGTGTGTATGCTGTGTATATGCTGTGTGTATGCTGTGTGTATGATGTGTGTATGTTATGTATATGCTATGTATATGTTGTGTATATGCTGTGTAAGTGTTGTGTAAGTGTTGTGTATATGCTGTGTGTATGCTGTGTATATGCTATGTGTATGCTGTGTATATGCTTTGTATATGTTGTGTATATGTTGTGTGTATGCTGTGTACATGCTATGTATATGCTGTGTATGCTGTGTGTATGCTATGTATATGTTGTGTATATGTTGTGTATATGTCATGTATATGTTATGTATATGTTGTTATTCAACGTATACATACTGCCGCGACGTACGGTGCGAAAGAAGTCTAACGTACATACACGTGTGCGTGTGGTGCGTAACACGTAAGCATTTTGGGGAAGACAAAGACGGCCGGGAGTGGTGAAAGCCACACCCCCCACACCACCCCCGCACCACCACCACCACCACCCCACCCCCTACCACCCCCACGTGTGCCGTGCCGGCCTTCACAGCTCACAGCTCTTGCCCCATCGTCCCGTGACGAGGCTATCCGGGGGGAGGGATCTTTTGTCTTTGTGAGTCGATACGCTGCGTGCATCCAGCAGGAGCCAGGCGCCAGATGTCCCCGTCTGCCTCGCCGTGATTACTACTCCAGGAGTAATATCGCCCTCGCCTCCACCACCACCACCAACCACCACCACCAACAACCACCACCACCACACCACCACCACCACCACCAACAACAACCACCACCACCACCACCACCACCACCAACCACGACCAACAACAACAACCACCAACAACAACAACCACCACCCATTCCTCGCCTCCACCACCACCAACAACCGCCACCACCACCAACAACCACCACCACCAACAATAACCACCAACAACCACCACCACCAGCAGCACCAACAACCACCACCACCAACAACCACCACCACCACCACCAACAACAACCACCACCACAACAACCACCACCACCACCAACAACCACCACCACCAACAACCACCACCAACAACCACCACCACAACCACCAACAACCACCAACAACCACCACCACAACCACCACCACCAGCAGCACCAACAACACACCACCACCAACAACAACCACCACCAACAACCACCCATTCCTCGCCTGTGGCTCAAATCGTATCCCACTCATAGCATCACATGTAGAGCCATAGCATCACATGTAGAGCCATAGCATCACATGTAGAGCCATAGCGTCACATGTAGAGCCATAGCGTCACATGTAGAGCCATAGCATCACATGTAGAGCCATAGCGTCACATGTAGAGCCATAGCGTCACATGTAGAGCCATAGCGTCACATGTAGAGCCATAGCATCACATGTAGAGCCATAGCATCACATGTAGAGCCATAGCGTCACATGTAGAGCCATAGCGTCACATGTAGAGCCATAGCATCACATGTAGAGCCATAGCATCACATGTAGAGCCATAGCATCACATGTAGAGCCATAGCATCACATGTAGAGCCATAGCGTCACATGTAGAGCCATAGCGTCACATGTAGAGCCATAGCGTCACATGTAGAGCCATAGCGTCACATGTAGAGACATAGCCTTACATGTAGAGCCATAGCGTCACATGTAGAGCCATAGCGTCACATGTAGAGACATAGCCTTACATGTAGAGCCATAGCGTCACATGTAGAGCCATAGTGTCACATGTAGAGCCATAGTGTCACATGTAGAGACACAGCGTCACATGTAGAGTCATAGCGTCACATGTAGAGACATAGTGTCACATGTAGAGTCATAGCGTCACATGTAGAGTCATAGTGTCCCATGTAGAGTCATAGCGTCACATGTAGAGCCATAGCGTCACATGTAGAGACATAGTGTCACATGTAGAGTCATAGTGTCACATGTAGAGCATAGTGTCACATGTAGAGCCATAGTGTCACATGTAGAGACATAGCGTCACATGTAGAGCCATAGTGTCACATGTAGAGGCATAGCGTCACATGTAGAGACATAGCGTCACATGTAGAGCCATAGTGTCACATGTAGAGACATAGTGTCACATGTAGAGTCATAGTGTCACATGTAGAGACATAGCGTCACATGTAGAGCCATAGTGTCACATGTAGAGACATAGTGTCACATGTAGAGTCATAGTGTCACATGTAGAGCCATAGTGTCACATGTAGAGCCATAGTGTCACATGTAGAGACATAGCATCACATGTAGAGTCATAGTGTCACTTGTAGAGCCATAGTGTCACATGTAGAGACATAGTGTCACATGTAGAGACATAGTGTCACATGTAGAGACATAGCGTCACATGTAGAGCCATAGCATCACATGTAGAGACATAGTGTCACATGTAGAGACATAGTGTCACATGTAGAGACATAGTGTCACATGTAGAGTCATAGTGTCACATGTAGAGCATAGTGTCACATGTAGAGTCATAGCGTCACATGTAGAGACATAGTGTCACATGTAGAGTCATAGTGTCACATGTAGAGACATAGCGTCACATGTAGAGACATAGCGTCACATGTAGAGCCATAGTGTCACATGTAGAGTCATAGCGTCACATGTAGAGTCATAGTGTCACATGTAGAGACATAGTGTCACATGTAGAGCCATAGTGTCACATGTAGAGTCATAGTGTCACATGTAGAGACATAGCGTCACATGTAGAGCCATAGTGTCACATGTAGAGCCATAGTGTCACATGTAGAGACATAGTGTCACATGTAGAGCCATAGTGTCACATGTAGAGTCATAGTGTCACATGTAGAGCATAGTGTCACATGTAGAGCCATAGTGTCACATGTAGAGACATAGTGTCACATGTAGAGTCATAGCGTCACATGTAGAGACATAGTGTCACATGTAGAGCCATAGCGTCACATGTAGAGTCATAGTGTCACATGTAGAGTCATAGTGTCACATGTAGAGTCATAGTGTCACATGTAGAGTCATAGTGTCACATGTAGAGACGTAGCGTCACATGTAGAGCCATAGTGTCACATGTAGAGCCATAGTGTCACATGTAGAGACATAGTGTCACATGTAGAGCCATAGTGTCACATGTAGAGTCATAGCGTCACATGTAGAGCCATAGTGTCACATGTAGAGCCATAGCGTCACATGTAGAGTCATAGTGTCACATGTAGAGTCATAGTGTCACATGTAGAGTCATAGTGTCACATGTAGAGACGTAGCGTCACATGTAGAGCCATAGTGTCACATGTAGAGTCATAGTGTCACATGTAGAGACATAGTGTCACATGTAGAGACATAGTGTCACATGTAGAGTCATAGTGTCACATGTAGAGCATAGTGTCACATGTAGAGTCATAGTGTCACATGTAGAGTCATAGTGTCACATGTAGAGACATAGTGTCAAATGTAGAGACATAGCGTCACATGTAGAGACATAGTGTCACATGTAGAGCCATAGCGTCACATGTAGAGCCATAGTGTCACATGTAGAGCCATAGTGTCACATGCAGAGTCATAGTGTCACATGTAGAGTCATAGTGTCACATGTAGAGCCATAGTGTCACATGTAGAGCCATAGCGTCACATGTAGAGTCATAGTGTCAAATGTAGAGACATAGTGTCACATGTAGAGTCATAGTGTCACATGTAGAGCATAGTGTCACATGTAGAGCCATAGTGTCACATGTAGAGCCATAGCGTCACATGTAAAGCCATAGTGTCACATGTAGAGCCATTGTGTCACATGTAGAGCCATAGTGTCACATGTAGAGACATAGTGCCACATGTAGAGTCATAGCGTCACATGTAGAGCCATTGTGTCACATGTAGAGCCATAGCGTCACATGTAGAGTCATAGCGTCACTTGTAGAGTCGTAGCGTCACATGTAGAGTCATAGCGTCACATGTAGAGTCGTAGCGTCACATGTAGAGCCATAGTGTCACATGTAGAGCCATAGTGTCACATGTAGAGCCATAGTGTCACATGTAGAGCCATAGCATCACATGTAGAGCCATAGTGTCACATGTAGAGCCATAGTGTCACATGTAGAGCCATAGCGTCACATGTAGAGCCATAGCGTCACATGTAGAGACATAGCGTCACATGTAGAGCCATAGTGTCACATGTAGAGCCATAGTGTCACATGTAGAGACATAGTGTCACATGTAGAGTCATAGTGTCACATGTAGAGCCATAGCGTCACATGTAGAGCCATAGCGTCACATGTAGAGCCATTGTGTCACATGTAGAGCCATAGCGTCACATGTAGAGTCATAGCGTCACATGTAGAGTCGTAGCGTCACATGTAGAGCCATAGCGTCACATGTAGAGTCATAGCGTCACTTGTAGAGTCGTAGCGTCACATGTAGAGCCATAGTGTCACATGTAGAGTCATAGCGTCACATGTAGAGTCGTAGCGTCACATGTAGAGCCATAGTGTCACATGTAGAGCCATAGTGTCACATGTAGAGCCATAGTGTCACATGTAGAGCCATAGCATCACATGTAGAGCCATAGTGTCACATGTAGAGCCATAGTGTCACATGTAGAGCCATAGCGTCACATGTAGAGCCATAGCGTCACATGTAGAGACATAGCGTCACATGTAGAGCCATAGCGTCACATGTAGAGTCATAGCGTCACATGTAGAGCCATAGCGTCACATGTAGAGTCATAGCATTACATGTAGAGCCATAGTGTCACATGTAGAGCCATAGCGTCACATGTAGAGCCATAGCGTCACATGTAGAGCCATAGCGTTCTAGATTTGAAGCTTTCGTGACTGCAAGGATTCATACTCTTTGGGTTTTCGGTAAAGTCACGTAGGTTAAAAATCACATAAATGAAAACAACTAAATAAAATCACGACGTTTCGGGTGCAACACAAGCGTCCATCTTCAGGCGGGGGACAACGTAGCGAACGCACAACCGCTTAATTTAGTTATTTTCATTTCATTTATTTTAATTTTTTACCTCCGTGACTTTACCGAAAAACAACAAAGAGTAGCCATCGGTTACATGGAGAGCCACAGAGTTGCATATACAAACGTGATCCTGAGACTTGTACAAACACACCCTGTGTTAGACCTGGAATGACAACATTTTATAATGAAACTTTTAATGTAAATTCGTTTATTTATAATTCGTGATTCGTGTTACTCAATAGCACAGTTGACTACGTACGGTACGAAAGAAGTTCAACATACGCCATTTGAAAATAACATCTGGTAATCGGGAAACATTTAGAGTGTAATTATCATCAATCTTCTTGTGTAAATGCGTACAACCTACAACTCGTACCACCATTCAAATCTCTCTCTCATTTCACCTCTCTGTGTGCTATGGAGAAGGGGCATTGCCCGAAACGTCGCCTGTTATGTATTCTTCCGTTTAAGGCCGCACAGCGTTATGAACGAATGTGTTGAATGTTTTGACATGCCAAAGAGGATGATGATGACGATGATGATCTTATCATCATCATCGTCATCATCATCGAAATTATCGCTATTGATATTGAGCAGTTCCGTTCTCAGAGGGAAACTCCTCCGGCGTGGTGGGGTGTTTCCACGGGACAGCCACTCAGGTTTCAAGCTGGTTTCGTTGAACCGCGAGGTGACCTGCCGAGATCGCGATCGGAGTCCTCGCCGACACGCGACGCGTCACCGGAACGACAAAACGCCGAACGAGCGGCGACAGGAGCGGCGAGAAATACCGCGCAGGAACAAGTATAACCCGTAAAAACAAAGTTTTTCACTATAAATCCTTTATATGCGTGGCATCGGGGCGGCTAGAGTCATCTCGTCCGTGCGAATCNGGGGGGGGGGAGCACAACAAACTGAACACGACGTACGGTGCGAAAGAAGGTCAACACACACACTCGAAACACGGCCACCAACACCGCTAGCCATTCGCATCTGATGAAAGTTTACCCACACCCACCCATACACCCCCCTCCTCCTCCTTCTCCTCCTCGCCCCCACTCAGATCCAGATGCTTTCTCTANCCCCCCCCCTCTCCTATACCGTGACCTCTGCTGCTGTAGCCCTAGGGAGAGGTCACCAAGCCGAGGATTTGAGAGAGACGTCAACATCGCTCTCCTCTCGGTTCGGCAGCAACCCCTTAACCCCCTTANNCCCCCCCCGCCCCCCAGGGGTGGCTTGTGATGGTTGCAGGAGGTTGGTGACGTTTTAGGCGATTTGTTAGAACCCGCGGCGTCACCCCGAGCCCCAGCAGCCACCGCGCCCATCACGTGGGGGTGCTGGGGGTGGTGATGGGGTGGTGGTGGGGGTGGTGTGGGGTGGTGCTGGGGTGGTGATGGGTGGTGGTGGGGTGGTGGGGGGTGGTGATGGGGTGGTGATGGGGTGGTGATGGGAGTGGTGATGGGGTGGTGATGGGGTGGTGATGGGGTGGTGAGGGGGTGGTNGAGGGGTGGTGATGGGGTGGTGGTGGGGTGGTGATGGGGTGGTGATGGGGTGGTGATGGGGTGGTGGTGGGGTGGTGATGGGGTGGTGATGGGGTGGTGATGGGGTGTTGATGGGGTGGTGATGGGGTGGTGATGGGGTGTTGGGGTGGTGATGGGGTGGTGATGGGGTGGTGATGGGGTGGTGATGGGGTGGTGATGGGGTGGTGATGGGGTGGTGATNGGGGTGGTGATGGGGTGTGGGGTGGTGATGGGGTGGTGAGGGGTGGTGTGGGGTGGTGATGGGTGGTGATGGGGTGGTGANGGGGTGGTGATGGTGGTGGGGTGATGGGGGGTGATGGGGTGGTGATGGGGTGGTGGTGGGGTGGTGATGGGGTGGTGATGGGGTGGTGATGGGGTGTTGATGGGGTGGTGATGGGGTGGTGATGGGGTGGTGATAGGGGTGGTGATGGGGTGGTGAGGGGGTGGTGCTGGGGTGGTGATGGGGTGCTGGGGTGTGATGGGGTGGTGATNGGGGTGGTGATGGGGTGGTGATGGGGTGGTNGGGGGGGTGATGGGGTGGTGATGGGGGTGTGGGGGTGGTGATGGGGTGGTGATGGGGTGGTGATGGGGTGGTGATGGGGTGATGGGGTGGTGATGGGGTGTGAGGGGGTGGTGCTGGGGTGGTGATNGGGGTGGTGAGGGGGTGGTGATGGGGTGGTGATGGGGGTGGTGGGGGGTGGTGATGGGGTGGTGAGGGGGTGGTGTGGGGGTGGTGATGGGGTGGTGAGGGGGTGGTGATGGGGTGGTGATGGGGTGGTGATGGGGTGGTGATGGGGTGGTGATGGGGTGGTGATGGGGTGGTGANGGGGTGGTGATGGGGTGGTGATGGGGTGGTGAGGGGGTGGTGATGGGGTGGTGATGGGGTGGTGATGGGGGTGGTGATGGGGTGGTGAGGGGGTGGTGATGGGGTGGTGATGGGGTGTGGGGTGGTGATGGGGTGGTGATGGGGTGGTGTGGGGGTGGTGATNGGGGTGGTGGGGGGGTGGTGTGGGGGTGTGATGGGGTGGTGATGGGTGGTGATGGGGTGGTGATGGGGTGGTGATGGGTGGTGCTGGGGTGGTGATGGGGTGGTGGGGGGGTGGTGATGGGGGTGGTGATGGGGTGGTGAGGGGGTGGTGTGGGGGTGGTGATGGGGGTGGGGGTGGTGATGGGGTGGTGGAGGGGTGGTGTGGGGGTGGTGATGGGTGGTGATGGGGGTGGTGAGGGGGTGGTGAGGGGGGTGGGGGTGGTGATGGGGTGGTGATGGNGGTGGTGCTGGGGTGGTGATGGGGGTGGTGATGGGGGTGGTGATGGGGTGGTGGGGGGTGGTGATGGGGTGGTGATGGGGTGGTGATGGGGTGGTGATGGGGTGGTGATGGGGTGGTGATNGGGGTGGTGATGGGGTGGTGCTGGGGGTGGTGATGGGGTGGTGATGGGGGTGCTGGGGTGGTGATGGGGTGGTGAGGGGGTGGTGATGGGGTGGTGATGGGGTGGTGATGGGGTGGTGATGGGGGTGGTGATGGGGTGGTGATNGGGGTGCTGGGGGTGGTGATGGGGTGGTGAGGGGGTGGTGATGGGGTGGTGATGGGGTGGTGATGGGGTGTGGGGTGGTGATGGGGTGGTGGANGGGGGTGGTGATGGGGTGGTGATGGGGTGGTGATGGGGTGGTGATGGGTGGTGCTGGGGTGGTGATGGGGTGGTGATGGGGTGGTGATGGGGTGGTGCTGGGGTGGTGATGGGGGTGGTGATGGGGTGGAATCGAGACAAGCGGCGGAGTTGGCGGTCCTGGCACAGATAGGGGGGCTCGGAATATGGAACGGGGGGCTACGCGGTGGCTAGGATAAGTTAACTACCTCGCCTGGTCTACAGGAGGTCGTGGGTTCGATCCCGATCCTGACGCCTGCTGTATATTTGAAGTTTGCGTGTCTCCCTCTAATCATAGACCAATAGACTCACACAGAGACCCATAGACTCACACAGAGACCCATAGACTCACACATAGACCAATAGACTCACACAGAGACCCATAGACTCACATAGAGACCCATAGACTCACACATAGACCCACAGACTCACACATAGACCCACAGACTCACACAGAGACCCATAGACTTACACAAAGACCATATACTCACACATAGACCCATAGGCTCAACAAAGACCCATAGACTCACAGAGAGACCCATAGACTCACACAGAGACGCATAGACTCACACAGAGACTCACACAGAGACCATAGACTCACACATAGACCCATAGACTCACACAGAGACCCATAGACTCACACAGAGACCCATAGACTCACACATAGACCCATAGACTTACACAGAGACCCATAGACTCACACAGAGACCCATATACTCACACATAGGCCATAGACTCACACAGAGACCCATAGACTCACACATAGGCCATAGACTCACACAGAGATCCATAGACTCACACAGAGACCATAGACTCACACAGAGACGCACCAACTCACACAGAGACCCATATACTCACACAGAGACCCATAGACTCACACATAGACAATACTCACACAGAGACCCATAGACTCACACAGAGACGCACCAACTCACACAGAGACCCATAGACTCGCACATAGGCCCATAGACTCACACAGAGATCCATAGACTCACACAGAGACGCACCAACTCACACAGAGACCCATAGACTCACACATAGGCCCATAGACTCACACAGAGATCCATAGACTCACACAGAGACCCATAGACTCACACAGAGACTGTGAGTGGGGAGCGGTAGTGTAGTGGTTAGCGCTGCGAACCTGGCCACCCGGGTTTGATTTCCACTCACGGCCAACACCAGTGACGATTATTTGAACCGGTCCTGGGCCTCCCCAGGTCGGTGCAGCCTCAAATGAGTACCTGGTGCGATGTGTAAACATGGCCACTGGGGAGACAAAGGCGGCCGGGCGTGGTGCTGGTCACCCACCCCTCGTGTGCCGTGCTGGCCTTCATAGGTGCTTGCTAACAGCACTTGCCCCAACAGTCTGTTCAGGCTATACGGGGATCTTTGTCTTTTGTGATCGGGTTCGACGATTAATCAGTGACATGATCTATCAGAATGAAGGAAGCATTGTGGTGGCATTGATAGCTTTGGCAGAGACCCACATTGCAATTTCACATTCAGCGCGACAGCTGTGCTGCCAAATATCAATAATAATTAAAGTATCAAATTGGCTCCTATAACTCATTCACAAATCAGAGAGAGGTGAGACGCGTTCGGCAATTACAACAACGCCCAGTTACCCACTCAGCCACTCACCCACTCACACGCTCATTCAGCCACCCACTCAGTCACCCACTCAGCTACCCACCCACTCAGCCACCCACTCAGTCCCCACTCACACGATCACTTAGCCACCCACTCAGTCACCCACTCAGCCACTCACTCAGCTACCCACCCACTCACAGGCTCACTCAGCCACTCACTCAGCTACCCACCTACTCAGTCACCCACTCAGTCACCCACTCACACGATCACTCAGCAACTCACTCAGCCACCCACTCAGTCACCACTCACACGATCACTCAGTCACCCACTCAGTCACCCACTCACACGATCACTCAGCCACCCACTCAGTCACCCGCTCACTCAGCCACTCACTCAGCTACCCACCCACTCAGTCACCCACTCAGCCACCCACTCAGTCACCACTCAGCCACTCACTAATGCCGCAGTCCCCTGCTGGTGAACCACCCTAAGCCAATTAGCGCCCCCTTCCCCCCCACTGCGATCCCACACTCGTCCCGCTAAATTAATTATGGACGAAATTAATTTCCAGGCAATGCGCCGCTCATTAATTTGTCTTATTAGTCACAGAGGCGGGCTCTTGAAAGCGACGCGACCCACATTCAGCCGACTCGCTGGTTCGCTCCGCCCGTGCGGACGCTTCCCTGTCG